>VYXH01009269.1:217277-272808 GCA_013397275.1 Burhinus bistriatus | reverse complement strand
TAGAAGGGTAAGAACAAGCAGCCAGTAGAAAACGAGTGGCTTTGGTCCCTGAAATCAGTGTTACTCGCAAAGACCTTCACGTGGAGCTGTACCATCAATACAGGCATTGCTGTATTCCTTTTTACCTGCATTTCCTCTTAACATCTTGCTATTCCACTTTCTATTTTCGTCACGAGCCCAGAGGATAATGACTTAATACTACTCTCTTTGCTAACATCCTTTTTGTTCTAAACTAAATGCACTTTTTGTTTAAATGATTGAATTTACAACACGATTTGAACTTGAAACACTTCCAATCCCTAATCAGGTTGATTGGCTACTTCTGTTTCAGATCTGGAGAGGAACTTCTGTGTTGGCAGCTGATCTATTTTTCCCACCTATATTCATCTAATAAAATTAGAATTTCTTCCTACTTATGAAAGAAAAAATCTCTTTCCAGAATTTCTATGCTCAGAGGCAGCTGAGGAGTTTCTAAAGTAAAAAGTATTTTTTGTTTAGCAATTTGATTAATTCAATAAAAAGATAACATTTAGCTCTTGCTAACAGTAAATATTTAAGACACAAGTAAAAAATATGCAAACTCATATCCTGTGGAGTTACAATTGAAATAAAGTCAATCATAAAGTTGGGACTGATTTCAGTAACCTAATTTTATGTGTACATATATATACACACACTCTAAAATATATGTGTATGTATAAGAATTATTTTAACTATATTATTTTATATGCACCATCTTTCAGAGCATAATTTTTCTTCTTTGAAGTAATAAACAATCATTCTCTTGTACAGCGAGACCATCCTGCAAGGGTTCTATTGTTATCAATTTTATTTTTAAAATGATTACTAGAAAATTAATTGAGAATGGCTAATATTTTTATACATAATAATCTATCTGGTACTAAAAGTACTGCTTGATAAAACTTATCTTCCAATTTGATGTCAGGTCTTGAGCCCTCTACACTAGTGATTTTTGCACTAATGACTTGTTTGTGTGTATGCGTGTGCACGTGCATGACAACATAGAGCTTTGACTGTTCCCCATAGCTTAGAACTGCTTCCAATTTTATAATTATGATTGATTTAAAATAATCTATATCACTGACTCTTGCAACAGAAGGGTTCAAGATGTACCCTAGTATTACAAATGTATCTTCTATTCTCTTCTGCATTTTCATTCATTAACAAGGAGGAGTGGTCAGAGACCTAGGAAAGTTCTGAAAAGATCTCTATGAAGCCAACGGGACATCAGTGGTATGCTGTGGGTCATTGTGCTCCACACCTATGATGAGCCTACTCCAAATAAAACAGCCTGATGTTCAAATAACCTTAGACTTAAGATCCTTGTCTTTAGTCCTCTTTTAATTCTGTACTTTCTGGATTAATTCCTAATGCTTTCCTGTTCATCTTTGGTGGTACTCTAACATTTGAATGGGAGAAAAAAGAACTGTATCTGAAATACTTACTAGAAAATTTATTGTCGTTCTAGGAAAGCGATTAAAGAAAGTCCTAAGTAAAACTGCCTCAGGTACTTTACTTCTTAAGTAGTAACTGGCAGACAGATGCACAGTACAGTTCTCAGACTCATTCAAGTTGTAAGTCTATTCAGTAAAACAGGGATGAGAAGTGATTAATGCATATATTCTAATATATTAAAAGAAATATCGTTACATGCAGAAATCCTCCATCTAGTTTCTGTGTTTTCTACCTAAAACAGCATCCTCCCAAGCAGAGAAATCTAACCTTAACAAAGAACATAATTTATCAGAGTAATACAAGGCAGTATAGCATTTCATAATAAAAACCTTCAAGCAACAAGAACTCCTAACAGTAACACACTTTTGTTAGGATTTTTTATTCAAACCACCTCCAAAATCTAACTGAATGCTGACAAGTAGTCTCATTAAATGCAATTTACCTGAAATGAACTCATTATTTCGATGTCTTATTGCCTTAATTTTGTGGGTTTTGTCCAGTTTGTAAGTCACATTTTCAAACTGCTTTTCAGTATGCTTCTAAAGAATACCACACATTTTACATGTCAGCATAGAACATTTCCTTGATGACCTACCACCTAGAACTAAATGCATATTTTCTTTACACTCTTGAAACAACCTTTTTTCTTTTTTCTCAAAGATTCATAATTATTTGTATAAGTACTCGGGCACATTATTCTATCTTTAAATTGTGTGACTAATATGAATAGTGTCAGTGAAGATAATAAACTGTAGGCTTCTAAAATTATTATCAAAGTTAAATATAGATTCTGTCATGCTTAGTTGAGGAAAAGGATAGATGAAACACAGCCGTTTGGGGAGACTATTTCACAATCAACATATTTAATTACTGAAAAGTCATTCGTTATCTAAGGAGTTATAAAAAAATCTTCTTTGCAAGTATATATGCACCAAAAACTGTGTTTTCCTTATGTACTTATGTACACAAAATTATCACATAATTTTGATATGTTAAGTCCCTACTATTCACAAAATAATAAAAAGAAAACCATTTAACAACTCTGTGAAGTCAATTTTCAATAGGGCAATTCAGACATTTTAGTGCTGTGCTCTCAGTCATTGTAGAAAGGTCACCCCAGATGGTGCAGATGACACACATGGCAAACAGGAAGGCAGGCAGAAAGCAGGTTTAAAGATAAGAGAAATAAAACCTAATCGGTAAGTCTGAGTGGTGTAAAAAAAGAATACCTTAAAAAGTTATTATGCTAGACCGTTACACAGCAAAACTACCTCCTGGTAGACTGCTTTCTTATTTGAGCTATAATGAGTGGCAATAAGTGGAGATATTGGCTGAGTGGGGTATCACAGGGTAATGGCCAGGGTGAAAATATAACAGCTGTGTTTTGCTTTGAATGGAGGAGGACCTGAAATGTAAATATATAAATATTACTCAGTACATTTCTGTTAAACTCTAATGTGAATTATACAGGTGCCCTAGAGCCTTATAACCATCTGGGTACTATGCTGGCTTGACAGGCTATGGACAGAAACAACAATCCTGCCAAGAAAAATAACTGAAAGCAATCTGTGTTTCACCAGCCCGAAAAAATAGCATAGCATATTTTTCAAGTGCAATCCTCAGTTCATTATAACATTCTGTTGCTTAATAATATTATCTGACTCCATGTAAAGCAACCAATTAAAGAAGCTAGTTAGCAGCCCCATGTACATCAGCTTCAGGCAGTAATTTGTCCTAGAAATCAGATAGAAACTGATGTAAACTGATATGTGCACAACTGCATCTCCTCCACTGATTATTCTTCCTGCTTCCCATCCCTCTGTCTCTAAAGATCAGGTGCAGCATGGTCACCATTTTTATTTTCCCTTTGACTCAAATGCAGCTCTGCTAAACTGTTTTCATTTTCAGGAATGGACTATGTGCCTTAAGGCTGTTCAGCTTAATTCTTGTCTGGTATAAACTGCCATAGTTACACCAGTTTAGAGCTTGCTCCTCTGTCTTTCTCTTGCCTCTCTGTATATGATTATTTGATGTTATGACCCTTCTGTCATTTCATTTCTGTTATGATGAAATCCAAGTACCTCTTTTTGAAGGGCATGTCCTTCTCCGCAAGCAACACAAGCTCAAGTTTTTTGGGCCCTGTACTGAAGTGTATCATTATTAATTACATTTTATACGATCCTGTTTGTATCTTGATCTTTATGAACATTCACAAAAATTAGGTCCCTGCCTAAAAAGGATTTCTAAATATGAATCTTGCAGATATTTCAGCAAAGCATATCTGTCTTTACAGAGGGGACAGAGGCAGCCCACTGAAAAGACAATGACCAGATATCTTTTAGAATCATAGCTAATTGCACCATGTACAAATAAAAGCATTTCATTTTTCTTGGAGACTATTTAAATAAGGAATCTGAACCTTGCATATTTAATAGCAAATGTGTACATTTTCAGGGTCCCCTTTGGCTATTTTTAGCATTTTCACTGCAAGTTTTCACCATGCTCCAATAGGAATTTTGAGTCCTAAAGATTTAAGAGTATCTCTGCATTATATAATAAAGTCCCCACAGTCCTGCTAGATTAAGTCAATATGAATTATTCCAGTTCATTCTGTAGATCAAGCCCAAGGCTCTGTTTACTCATGTTTCTGAAAATTAGATGCAATTTATAACAATGCCATTCTTTTTATATTGTCAAAGTTCCGTTTTTATATCCACTGCATTCTATTTCATACCTTGCTTCCCAATATTAGCACACCATTACTTTTCCTTTTGCACGCAGCAAAGCACCTGGAAAGAATGAAGCAAATGTGTTCTGAGAGCTGGAGTAGCACAGATGTACAGGAGAAAGAAATGGAAATTTTAGAGTCCATGTAATGGCAGTTAATGTGTAATGAGTACCATGTCCACAAAGTGTAGGCCTGCTCTAAAACTTCCTTTTCAAAGGTGCATAATGGCATTATCTTTTCATATCTAAAATAGCAAAGGGGAAACTGTGTTGATTTCACTGCTGGATGGATACAGTACATCTTCCAATTCTATCTTTTGCCATTCATGTTCTAGTCATGGTTAGATGGATTCTATTCGTCTTTCCAATAGGTATTTTTCTCTGCTTTGTCTACCATTGTATCTCTTGTCTGACTTCACTTTTCAAGACTATCCATTATCTTTTCTCCATCCTCTTGGCGACCTGACATGTTGTATTCCCACAGGAATTTTTTATTTGTTCTCTTCTTTTTTTCCTTTTTTCCCCTCACATTTTTCTTATTGCAATGGGTCTTTTTCTCTTTTTCTTTTCTTTTCCTTTTCTTTTTCTGTGATTTGTGTATATTATGTTTAATTTTTGTTACCTTTTATTATTTCCTGTTTTATGACAGCATGCAGTCAGTAAGATTCCAGGTGCATTTTCTTGGGTTTCTAAGTGTATGTGCAGCTGTTGCTGGATGATGCCCATTATACCAGGAAACAGTAATTTTCTGAGATTTCCCCTCATTCTCATCTCTTCTTCCCTCAATATTTATACATTTAAAATTATTTGATCCAAGTCCCATTTGATTGAGGCTATATAACATTTGTATTACAAAATATGAACCAATTTTTACACATATTAGATATTCACAACACTGTAGACTCATGAAGCTTATAAACAAATTACTTGAATGTCCCTTCTTATTAGCAGTATAGAAGAGCATTTAGTAGATTTGCTGCAAGTATTGCAATGCCTGCAACAGCACAGCTGATGCAAGTGTTTTGATTTGAGGATGAAACTAATTTGCTGAAAACACAATTAAAAAGCAGTAGGCAGTAGTCATAACTAGAGACCTGAAGCTACAATCAATTTTGTACAATTTAGAACTGAAATACCAAATAAATCAATGTAGAGAAACAGAATATTGCTAAGTAGAAAGAACACTCTAAAAAGCAAGACTTTAAAGACATGTAGAAAAAGGGTTGTAATATCATTCTTTGTACTGTCTGCTGACCTCCCTACCTTGTTTTTAAATTATTTTAAATCTGCTTTAAAAATTGGTGTTTGAAAGAGATGAGTAGCTTTCCAGAGGGTTTACTGATTAGTTATCTCTACTGACAATAGTATCTCTGCTGGTGTTGCAGTACTATTTGCAAGTTCCATCAAAAATCACATCTGAACTAGACATTATATCAATATATAAGGTGACACTTTCTCTTAAAGATTTTAGAGATTTTTTATAAAAAGCTATTAACTTCCTCAAGCTTAACAGCCTCAGATATGCGATTCCTTACCTTATATTCATTCAGAGCAAATATCCTATATTGTATGTTCTGTATCGTGTGTTGAAACAGCCTGTCTATCTCCACCAGTTCTGAAGAGAAGTTAAACTGACAGCTGAAACTCAGCTTAGATGATATTTACTCTCTCTCATTTGATAAGGTACTTCTCTTGAGAGCAGGACTGAAATATGCTCGAGAGTCTTGTACAGCCATGAGAGTGTTTATGATATAGATCATATGAATATATTAAAAGCAATCTGTGCACATTAGCCCACAGAAATTCCACATAAAATCAAGCTCTCCAAGCTGCACCAAATCACTCATTCAGCCACTCGGCTCCATGGCCTATCCTCCATGAGACTACAGTATTTTCATACGAAATCTAAATACAATGCTGTCATTCATATTTAGATACAGTGACATTCTGAATAAGATCAGGTCTTTAATGGGAAAACAATGTATTTTATTAGACCAACTTACATGGTAAATATTGGTGCATTTTCAGATAGGCTAGATTTTTTTCCAAGTTATAGTATTACTTCATGGTCTGAAGACAATCAGACTTTAATCAAACTAATTTCCAGAGCTGATTATGCCTCAAAAAGACTTGGCTATGTGAAGACTCCCCTTCATTTAATCTAGTGAGCCATTAGCTCAAGTGTTGTAAGTGATTTCATTGCTGTGGGAAAGAAGCAGCATGTGGCAGGAGAGAAGAAACATTAAAACAAACAAAAAAAACCCTCATAAAACCCTTATTCATCAATTCAACAATTATTCAGATGGAACTGTCAAGGAGTCACAGAAAATGGCCACTCAGAAAGGTAAACCTAGATTAATGCTACGCTGGTTGTCTAAACAAAGACAGGAAACCATTCAAGGTTTTGATGCCTTAAACTTTTACCTGAAATCAGCCAGTAGATAGTGAGAAAGGCAAATGACAGAAGTAAGGTGTTTCTTATCGAAAATTCTATTTATGGCAGGAACTGCTAGATTTTGCACTGTGAGATTTTATTTTTTTGTTTATAGAGGCGGGAGGGGCTTACACAAATGATTTTAATTACATTCCTTTCTGAAAGGGATGTGAGGCTGTGTCTCTGCATGTGTCTGTAAAGATGGATGGCTCAGTTTGGCGCTTTTCACTGGAGTAAAATAAACTTTGAGATCAAGGAGAAACTACTACCTAAAATTTTTATTTCTATACCTACATCTGACTTTTTTCTTTCTTTTATCTCTAATACAAATTTTATAAACATGTTGTAGTGTTCTTCCTTGTCTGAGGACATGATCTTTATTTTACTGAAATTAACTTTGAGATTTTTTCTACTGCAGAAATGGATCTTTATGTTTGTTATGGGCACATGTTTCCTACTATCTGAAGATAGTAGATCTGAATAGGATACTAAACTAGTAAAGAAAATTTACTTCTAGAGCAGTGTTTCTCAGATCTTGTATCAAAAACATGACAGCAGTGGATCACAAAAGATAATTAGGTTTCAAAAATACTTAGCAAACTAAAACAAAAAGGAAGCAAGAAAACCCCAACCCCTACATTTTCATTGCATTTTATTCTTCTAGTTCAACTAATCTTTGCTAGCTTCTTGAAATATATGAAAAATTAACTGAGTTTATTAACAATATATTTTTTCTTTCATAGTAAATGTAATTTAGTGATTGTTTACTTCAACTAATAGATCACCACCTTGGAATGGCTGAGAATCATTCATGTAGAAAATCATCAGTGACCCTACTGTCCTGGTTTGAGCGACACACGACTAATTTCTTTTCTAATGCTTGGGAAAACTGTACTTTTAGAAGACTCCAGTCTCTGAATTTGTGAAAATATTTACTTCATAGCCAGCTATGGTATGTGGGTTTCAAGGTCTTAGTGTTTTCGAGTTAGCCAAGTGCAGGGATGAGGAGGAGCGAGACTCAGGCATTTGACCCAAGCTGGCCAACAGGATTATTTCATACCATGAATGTCACATTCAATATAAATTAGAAAGTTTGCTGAGAAGTTCTCTCTCTCCCTTGATGGTGGTGATCCAGAGAACTTCTTGCCCTGGTTCAGAACCCATGGGGCCTTCCCTTCCTCCCGAAGCCGTAGCACTCGCCGTGTCCGACACTTACTGTCCACTACCAGGAGTGCACAGCTTCCTACTGATACAGTTGGCTGAGTATAACCCTTGTATATTTTATATTGGTTTCAGGGTCACTATTGGTTCTTTAGTGTTATTACTGTTAATTATTTAGTCTTATTCTATTAAATCTGTTTATATTTGAATCCCTGGGTTTCCTTGTTTTCATGATTCCCCTTTCCCATGTGGGGAGGGGTCATCAGGTGACAGAATAATTGTCTAAACAACAATAAATTGTTGTGGGTTCTCAAACCATAACACCCTACACAGTTGGTTTGTGACATATGTTTACATGAAATAATTTTGTACACCGTGTAATTCTGTAACAAATTATTCCATTTTAGCAAGGAATCACAGAAGTTGCTTGAATGCCTTTTAATAAAGAAGCTAATTCAAGTTTGGCTCTGGAGGTTCAGTTCATAAGCAGTATTAATGACTGTCTTCTTTTATCCTTCTTTTATATGTTTAAGGAAAACTGGTCTCTGGGAAATAATGTTAGGTTTCAAGATGAAAATGTATTTTAATCTTGTTTGAACGATCTTGCCATGAGTAGACATGACTTCTTTTGTAACTTTGCTTGCTTAGAATGCACCAGTGCTCACTGAGAAAAAGCTTCTAGGAAACAGAAGGTGAGAGATCTCTTCTCCCATCACCCATCAGTAACAGTGTGTTTATCTTTTAATTTCAGAAACTGAGTATTTAAAGCTGACTTGGTCATTCTTTAAAACATATAAAGCATGAACAAGAGTTGCTTTTGGCAAGGAACACTTCTGTTTTCTTTTGCTTGCCTTCCCTTCCATCCCTTTCTGCTCAGATTCTTTGTTATAGTCCAAAGAGAATAAAAAAGTGCTGAAATGCTTTCTTCTTTACTTCTCCAAATATAATATAGGCTACTTGAGCTCGAACTGTAGGCCTCAGCTGTGACTTATGTTGTTCTGGAGTGCCAAGGTTCAGAGTGGTTCATACAGTCCTTCTTGGAGCTTTATTTTATGCTCCTTTTAAAAGTTATCTCTGAATTATGAATAAGCCTAAGAAAAAGAAAAACAAAGCAATATTTTTTATGAATGAAGCTCAAGTATGAATAATGGAAAAACAGTCTTACAAGGGAAAAAAAGTGCTGTTATTCTGATTGACTTCTGCAGTAATGATGTATGCTCAGAAGATAAAAAAAAAAAGAAAAAGGAAAAAAACAGCTGAGTTTTCTCAGTGTTATAACTTTATGCATATATATGACTATAATGCTGTCATGGTTGCATAAAATTGGTGGTTTAAGTTGTTAATGCTAGTAAAATAATTGTTTTTATTTCAGAGATGATTTTCTGTAATTGATATCAATTTATAACACATTTTAATAAATTCATTTTCTCAGGAATATGCTTGTAAACTTTCTGCTTTAAAATTCCTTTATGGAATGATTAAATGTAATAAGTCATTTCCATAAGTATGTGTTAGTTTTAAGAAATGTAAAGTAGACTCAAGTAAAGTGATATTTTTACTTAGTAATTTTCTTCTTTGGGTAAGATATCATTTTGAACAATGTCGATATTGAAGTAGGTCTTGCTGTATTAAAGGACAACTTAAGAACAAGAAACTAGATTAAGATCTTAGACAGGAGTAGGTATTTAAGTTACTGACTGGTTGAACTTCTAAAATACAGTTTTAGCTTCAAACATTTCCTTCTGGTTTTCCCAATAACTATTCCTGCAGCAATACTCTCCAAAAGACCCTAGAGGGAAATCTTTCCTAGCTTGGAAATCAGCTCTGACTCCAAGATCCATCATTATATTGACTACAAGAAAATGACATAGTTGCTCTGGGTTAAGCCAGCAATAACCATTTTTAGATTCAGTTCAGATCTTTAAAATTCTCCAAGCCAGAGAAAAGAAATAGCACTGTCCAATTAAAATTTCTTCTACCTCAACAGAGAAAACATTTATTTTCCTTCCAGAGAAGACACTATCATCACAGTGATTTTTGAAAATAGGAATTTCAGCATGGATGATTATCCATAGAAGGCAAGCTTGAAGATGAGCATTCACCAACACACCAAAGTCACCTTTTTTTATTAGTGTTTTGTAGGAAAAATATTTGTAAAGTCTTAAAATTAATAAGTCATTATAATTGAGGAGAATTTTAATGCTAGAAACATTGCACAAGCTATGTTCCTTATTTCCTGAAATTTTTTTATTTCTTTGGCGGGGGGGAGAAGCAAGCTTACTAAAGATATTTATATACACTGGATAGGTATTCCAAAGTAGAAAAGTTAAAACAAGTCAAAGTAATGTCTTTTTGTTTAAGGTAACAACAGTTGTTTCTGTTTGAGGGTTGTTGGGTTTTTCCCCTCTATGATTTTTATGACAGCCTAGTGTGGAGTACAGTTGATAGGAAGATTGGATTCTTCACTGCCATGAATGTTGCTGTATAATAAAAATATAATTAGTATACATAGATGGCAGTGCAGCCTTCCTCTTTTATATTTAGTAGCTCCTGGGGAAATAGTGCAAGGTGTCTTTCCTCACCTTCATTGCTGTGAATGACTTAACTACTTCCCTTACAGATAATCTTTTTTTCTCAACAGCTGTTTTTAAGCATTTATTGATTTTTGGATTCTGGATATTGTGTTATAGAGTTTGTGGAATCTGATGGGTGAAATCGAGATTAAAGTTGGTTGGACAGGTGACAAGCTCATTAATGTTCTATAAGAACATCCAATTCCAGAAAAATTGAAGTGTACTGTTCAGCCAGGATTTGGGTTTTTTTCTTGTGCTCTAGAGAAAAGCTGGCAGAATAAAAAGTACCAATGATCCAAAAATGCTTGGCCTCAGGTCTCCCAAATGAAACAGTCCTGTTATAGTGGTAAAGAAAAAAAACAATGCAAAAAATCAACCACCTCTTTGAATTGTGTTATACTGCTGTGCTTTTGTAAAACATTTTACTAAACAATACTTTAGAAATTTGTTAAAGTGATTGGGGAGGGAAAAATTAAAAGAAATCAAGGTGTAATCAATTTTTTTTTAACAAAATATAGTTGTCCTTCAAATCTGTCTGCCAGAGGCAAACATCGTCTGGCATTTGAGAATCTGAGTGTTGCTACTATTATTCCACTGCTGGCAGCTTCATTTCTTATGTTATACATGTAATATATCTTCCAGACCAGTGGTTTCTCCTCCTCTGTTTCCTTCTAAAATCCATTCTGCACACAAGGAAATGCATGAATAAAACATTAGATGCCTTTATCTTTTCCCAAATGGGGATTCCCTTCTTTAAAATTAACATATTAGAAACCATATATATGTCAATTGAGTTGAATTTAAGGGAAAACCAAAATGTAACAATTCAATGACTTGGAAAATATTACCTTTGTTTTAAAAGAGCAAGAATCTGATACATTTAATGTGGCATGATTTTTTTTTTTTTTTTTCTCAAGGGTTCAGATACCTTTCTGATTAATAACTTAGCTCTGTAAGGTGTTTTTTGAGTATGCCAGTTCTTATCATAATTAATTAAATAGGCAGCATCTTGGCTAGTAAGTGAATATGGAGATTCACTGATGCAGGTACAGGTTCACTGATAATTTTCCCCCACTGAGAAGCTATGAAAAAGTCTTCATTTTACAAAGGTCATGTTATTCTCCAGATTGTTCTGCCTGTTGGGAAACTACATCTTCCAAAGTTGTTCAGGTGTGTAGTTCCCTGACTTTGATCGTTACCACTTATGCAAATGAATTTGGCTTTTGTGGAATTATATTATCTTCAATGACTACATTTTGATCTTAAGTCTCTTAAATAGACCACAATATTTAAGTCCATAATATTTATAGATTTTTGAGTGGTTAAAGCTGCATGAATGTATTTAACTTTATGTCTTCACTGAACAAAGATAATAAAGTCATGCTCAACAAATCCAAACGCAAGTGACTAGTAATCCTTGAATCAGGAAATATCTAGGTGAAGACGACTAGTGTCTGTCCAATTTGTGATAGTGTTAGGCTTAAAAGGGGAAAATTTTCCTAACAAGTGAATGCTGATTGGTATGCCTATCAACATAATGATTTTGATCTGTATTAAATATTGTCTTTAAACCTCAATCAAAATCAAGGTTCCATTGCACTTGGCAGCTCAAAACCACAGAAAGCAGCAATTATCTCCAAAGGCTTAATAATTTAAGTCCCCAATCCTAGAAATGCTTACAAATTATCTTAATTGAAAAACTATTTGCAATTCCTGCACAATTAATGAAGCTGATCTCATACATAATGTTATCAATTTGTTGGCCTAAAGAGACAGCAGAGAGAAAAGTAAATCAGGAAGAGAATCAAATACAAGAGTCCTCCTTTTGCAGGCATAAAACTGATGCTAAATTAAATTTTTTTGACTGTGCAAGTCACGGTGTACATGCATAAACTGGAAAAAGAATCTAGAAACCTATATCCTGAAACTGATCTTAATTTCCATGTAGTTTGAGATTTCTTATTTTTAATCAAGTGTTTTATATATAAGCAATGGTTGTAAAGTAGGTATTTCAGCTCAAATCAAATCTACTTTAGTTTATAGTTTAGAGCTTATTTATGTTTCACTTAATATTTAGGACTAGAACTGGAAAATTAAATTATTTTAATGATAAACTGTCATGAGTCAACTACAGTGCTTATGCTCTGAAAGTAATGATTCTCATGGAGACTCTAGTACAGATACTGACAGAATGTACAAATACCTTGAAATGATAATTAGCCTGTTTGAATCAGACAGTTCTAGCATGCTGTTTGTGTTAGGTAATAATTGAAATCTTTATGAGTTTTATTACTTCCCTAGTAAGATTGTCTGGGACTCAAACTCTGTGAGTCTTTGTCTCAGTTTAAACATGAGATTATCTCAACATATCTCATGTCTGCTTTGTAATTTTCCATGCTTTAAAAACTTAAGCTTATAGTAATTTTCATCTTTTCGGGGGGTTAATGTCTCTAATGTTAATCTTAGATTATATAAAATTAATAGCTATTTACATGAACAGTTGTTGAAATGCAAAGACTATCTATGTAAGGAAAAGTTTCCAAGGGAAAAAGATTATCTCATTTGGTCAATGAAAGACATAAAATAAAATGAAATAAAGGCATCTTTTATTTCCATGTGTATAAAACACATACTGTGTAAATCTGTAACATGGAAAAGTTTATATTTATTCCCTAAACCTAAAAGCTATCAGACTTCCCGTTTCACCAAATATCACATTCAAAAAGCAACTCTTAGTACATGTAGGGAGAAACTAATAACTCCAAATAGGGACTTAAATATTGTATGGCTTAGATATACAGTATGTGCAACATATGTGTTATGGGTTGTAAGTGTAATTAACTATTAAATAATAAATTATATATCTAAGATGTCTAAATTTCCAACCCACTGGGAGAAAGTTGAACATCTAAAAATGAAATCTGTAACAGTCACAATAGTGAAAAACAGTATTGTCATGGTTTAACCCTAGCTGGCAACTAGGACCACGCAGCCACTCACTCACTTCTCCCCCACCCCAGCGGGATGGGGAGAAGAATCAGAAAAGATAAGGAAAACTCACGGCTTGAGGTAAAGACAGCTTAATAATTCAAGCAAAAGCTGCACACACAAGCAAAGCAAACTAAGGAATTCATTCACTACTTCTCATCAGCAGGCAGATGTTCAACCATGTCCAGGAAAACAGGGCTCCATCTCACATGATAGTTACTTGGGAAGACAAAATGCCACAACTCTGAAAGCCCCTCCCTTCCTCCTTCTTCCTTCAGCTTTATACACTGAGCATGACATCACATGACATGGAATATTCCTTTGGTCAGTTGGGGTCAGCTGTCCCGGCTGGGTCATCTCCCAGCTTTTTGTGCACTCACTGGTGG
Source organism: Burhinus bistriatus (assembly GCA_013397275.1). Lineage (NCBI taxonomy): Eukaryota > Metazoa > Chordata > Aves > Charadriiformes > Burhinidae > Burhinus > Burhinus bistriatus. The sequence goes on along the minus strand of VYXH01009269.1, from coordinate 259,063 downwards.
GGCAGCATGAGGAGCAGAAAAGGCCTTGACTGCTTAGCAACAACCAAAGACATCAGTGTGCCATCAACACCACTCCCATCCCAAATCCAAAACAGCACCACACCAGCTGCCATCAAGAAAGTCAACTCCATCCCACCCAAAATCATGACAGGTATTTATAACCCAGCTGATAGAAAATACCAATTATGCAAGAGGTCTAAGTTCTAACTTGAAAGCCTAACCTGATGCACTGGATCAAAAATTACACCTGTATGTGCTCTACATAAAAATATTAACTCTTTGATCACAACAACTGTTTCAGTTGTCTAAAGCAAAAAAATCCAGAGCTAGTTAACTCAAAGGCAGAACCGTTTGGATAAGGTTTAACAACTCTGGAGCTGGTTTGGTCAGCACTAGCTCAGGGATCTCAAGACAAGCCCACCTCATGTGTATCATATGGAGCTGTGGAAAGAAGGCTGAAAACCTCTATGAACAAATGTAGATCATTCCATCTGCCTTACTTGTCTAGACCCTTCTTTATAGGGGTCTCCAGACAGAAGGTTAATTTAATCTCAAAGTATGTATCTGAAATAGGTCATATTAGTCATATCCTGAAAAACAAATAAATGTTTTTCTCCATTTACTGTAAAGGCAGCCTAATTCAACTAGTTTTGATAAAGACGTCTATATCATGGATACTCGAGAGCTATTTAGGAACCTGTGGCATTTAGTCCTGTTTAGACAGCCAATGCCATCCCAGCAGCTTTCCCTCACCTGCTTCAGAAGGGTGAGGTGTCTTTCAAGTCCAGCATCGTATCTGCTAGTTTCATCTTGATACCCTAGAGCATCAAAAATTGATGAAAGCAATAAATTTATATGCATTCATAAAAAAAATCACATAAATTCATATAAAATTAAACTTATTAGGCACCTAAAATGAGGCAAGATTCATTTACAATAACTTCCCATGTTTACTAGATTTACATCAAATGACATTAAAAGTTTTGTATCAAAGCTAATAAAAGTTAATCAAAAGATAAAAAAGGCTAAAATACATTCAGTACACTTAAAATAAATTCTGAAAAAATCTTTTCAAATATCTGTATCTTGTCAATTGATCAGAATTAGTTTTAGATAGCATATTTTTTTGTACTCCTAACATATTTCACAAGTCTATACCATTTTAACTGTTTTGCTATTTAACATTCTAGAAAGCAATGAGTTGGTCTCAAAGGAATGTTCACAGTGTTCTTGTTGCTCAGTACAGGCATGTAATGAATAAAAATATCTTTTTTTCCATATCTTTTTTTGTTTGTTGTTTGTTCTTTCAAGTTGCTGTGTTTCAGCATTGATTTTGGAGTGAGGAGCTGGCAGTATAGTAGCCCACTAGTTTGGAATATACTAAAAAGACATACTTGAAGGTGATCTATGACCAAAGTGTCAAAGCTGAGATTTTCTTAAGATCTTCTGATGTGGCACAATTTCAACTTGACTACTCAGATCCCCTTTGGAATCATCATAAATTCAGAGTAAATAAGTATCTTAAAAATCATGTCTTCCTTCTTGGTTTCCTCATCTAGTAGTGTCTAACAATATCTCACAGAATCATAGAATCATAGAATGGTTTCTGTTGTAAGGGACTCTAAAGATCATCTAGTTCCAACCCCCCTGCCACGGGCAAGGACACCTCCTACTAGACCAGGTTGCTCAAAGCGTCATCCAACCTGGCCTTGAACACTTCCGTAGCAAGACTTTCTGACACAGGAATATGGAGGACAGTTGATGGTAGCTACCAGGCTGGGAGTGTGGGAGAGCACCCATTGTAGGCTCCCACCAGGTTTCACTGGTGCCAAGCTCTCTATTAATATATAACAGTGGTGTCACAATTTGGAAAAATGTTGCTTAGGTGCCAATAAGAACGTTTTTCTGATAAGTTTTTCTTAAACGCACATTAAACAGTCATGAATGGAGGTGGGGTATGAGGTGAGGGAAGGGTTTGGCCAGAACTTACCTCTATAATATCAACCCCTCACAGTATACTGAATATAAGTAAATGTACTAACAAAGATCTCAATTTCCTAGAAGAGCTTCTAAACATTAAAATTCATACAGAAAGCAGTTGATTTAAACAGTGGGGAAGAGATGGAATTAATTTTTTCTTTTGTTACATTCAAAAGAAATATTTATCTTGTTTTGTTAACATGGCCTAACTGAAACAGACTAGCCTAGTACTAAAATAATATTACTTTGGGAAAAGCTCCCAAAACCCACCTTTTCAACCTTATTTTACCAACTTTGCATATACATTTGGTAAAGAAGGTAGCTAATATAGAAAGATTTAATGATTTTTTATTATATTTCCCAGAAATCAAATGGGCATCAATGCTTATTAAATTATTTTCTGTATACCCTACATATGTATTAACCTATTACTAATAGCAACTTTGACTTACCTTCTTTTTAGTCAAGGATCAAGGATGGTCCTAGTAAGCAACATAAATAGTCTTCTTAACAAAAAATAATTTCAATTTTATTTTTCTTAATCACTAAATGAGGGCAATTAAGGTTTTAGAGTAGATTCTGACAATATAACTACAGTGCTATGTATTTGTTTCTAGCAGAGAGTTTATACAACTCAGTAAGGTCAGCAAAATTAATTACAAAAAAAAGTCTCTCTGATGAAGGTCTGTAGTCCTCCAGTCTTGGGATCATTTGATTTACATGATTTTTACTAAGCTCAGAGACTTAAAAGTGTGATTGTATGAACAGCTCTTAAGTAAGTAACTATTCACTGGCATGCACATTAATGTTCTGGGAGAGGTGTGCTCTGGACTAAACCACTTCTGTGTTCCCTGCCCCTGGTAAAATTACCAAAAGACAATGCTGCCAGTCCATGATCAGATGCTGAAGCCATGACCTTGCTCTTCCCTGGAATGGCCTGATCAGAAACCTCGGTGAGCTGCCAGCTTCCACTTCTCTTCCTCTCTGAGGATTTCATGTCTTATCAAGACAGTGTCGGGTTTTCTTATAGCCTGATGATTTTACATCTGTGTTCTGAAATGGGAGTAAAGGACTCTAACTTGCCAGTCTCAGCTGTTTGTTCTGTATTTCTTTCTTATCTCACATAGCTACATGCTCTCTTGCTTGCAGACTAAGATAACAGTGATAACTGATTCGTTCCCTCCATTTGGCAAAACAGGGCTCTAAATCACTCAGTCTGAGATAAAAACATTTTAAGAATGAAGAAATCATGATAATTTCTCCAGGGAAACTCCTACACACAGTGCTGTGGATTTACAATAGAAGTAAAGGGGCGTTACCCATTGTTTCTCCTCAAATAGCTCCTATTTCCCTGCTCTCTCTCCTTTCCATGTCAGACACAGCTAATTGGCATGTTGACTCACATTTCGTGGTGGCTGGATTTCCATTAACAGAAGAGAAGCTGTAGCATGCAGCAGGTGGGGGCACCTCAGGTCTCCATGAGATCATGTGGAAGGTGCACCCTGATCATATGCTCTTTTCATGGCTGTACAGTTTCCCTGGCACTGCCATCTTCCCTATGACAGTATTAGTAAAGGATATACCTGTGAGAAAGCACCAGTCTGTGAATTTAAGTACAATGCATTACCTGGAGGTACACTGGATGAACTTACAGATACATTCTGTTGCTATTTTTTATAATAAGCAAATTTCTTCCAATCTACCTGGGAATTTAAATACAGCCAATGTTACCTGAGAGTGCCACCAGTAGAGTTTTGTGAACTAATCATCAAGATAACTCGAGGAGAAATGATTCAGGTCTTACTGTCTTATGAAGATAAGCATTGTCCTTCTCACAACATCTCTTTAAGTATAGCGACAACATCTCTTTAAGTATAGCAATCTGTCTCCCTCAATGCAAAATAATAAAATTTGGGCATATGATTATGTAACCCTAAAGTATAATCAGCTATTTTTCATAGAGATTTTTTCTTGTGAGTTTACCTTTTAAAATATTGTATTTATAAAAATGTATTCCCAGTTTAAATGCAGACAATGACAGTAAGACTACTGAAGAAATACATACATAAGAAAATCTTGTTAACTTTGGTAAAAGAATCTGCATATACGGGTATAGATATGGAAGGGAGAGAAAGCAGCACTTACAAAAGTATGTTTGGCTTAATTATTTTAGAAAATGTTGTTTGATAATTACAATGAAACAAGGCTCTAAAAGTAACTGTCTAAAAGGTATGTCAAGGAAATATAAAAGAAACATAATAAATGCTTAATTTTACATAATTATTTTACTTCCAGTGAATCTCTAAATAGACTTCCAAAGAAAGGTTCATCAAACCCAAGCTAAGATGCCTGCAGGGAAAATGGCAGTGTCCGAGCTGGTCACTTTAAACATCCTTTATAATCATTAGGGAGAAAAAACCCAAACCAAAACAAATTTTTGGTTTTGGCTCATCTGACATGTTTGAGATACTTACTTTAGAATGAGATCAGTCATATCCCACTGAAGACTGTTTCTTTTGTCCCCACTCTAAAGGAAGTTTAAGGTGAATAGCTTGCATTAGATGTCTGTATTGTAAAGATCTACTTCTGGTCACATGAATCATGCACACAATCACTGTAACACATTTTTGCTCACAGGTTTGACCACAACTTTAATGTGCTAAAAAGATTTTAAGGAGTGCATATATTCTTATTTTTATTCTTTTCCTTTTGAATTGATTATACTTACAAGAACATTAGTAGATACATTTGGCAGAAGAAAAGTGCACAAGATAATCCCATACGTAGGACACAAGCATCCCACTAGTTTTGTGAAGGTAAAAAGAACTCTCGCATGTGGATATGGTAGTGCATAATTATCTATCACGTGGATTTTATATTTTTCTATCAGACATCAGTTGATAGCTGCAGGGGAATGACAAGGCAATAAAGAAGACACTTGAGCGTGAGCCAGGACGCTCCAGTTGTACGTTTATACTCTCAGTACTGTCACTTTTGGTACCTGAACACAAACAGCTGCATGTTTAACCTCTCTGGCCCCGATTTCTTTTCATGCATTTGGTTTTGCACAGTTCTTCATAGTTCACAGCAGAAGCTTTAGGGTTAGGCCTTTGTGCACTAATGAAATAATAATTATATGTAGTACATTATAATAGAAATTTTTCTGTAAAACATTTAGCTGATGTGATTGCCCTCTAGGATGAGTCTTCTTGTTGCTGGAACATTAGAAATATAAGCTCCAGGTGCAGAAAGCATGTTGTGTTAAATGAGCCAATGGTTTAATCAAAAGGAACTCTGGATCTGTTAAGAGAAGATCTGTTAATGACAAGTCCCTAGTGTAAATGAGGTCATTTCACCAGCCTTTCACAATATAAAGTAGAAATTTATTTCCTTTTAAGAATAATACAGTAAAGAGGAAGTCTCCTCCTTTCATTAGCATGTTGGTATGGTTTGAGGAACCCACAACAATTTATTGTCATTTAGATAAATATTCTCTCATCCGATGACCCCTCCTCACCTGAGAATGGGAATCAGGAAAAAAACAAGGAAGACCAATGTATAAATACATTTAATAGAGTAAGACTAGATAATTAACATTAATAACACTAAAGAACCAGTATTGATCCCAATACCAATATAAAAGGCCCTGGGGAGACCTTATAGCAGCTTTCCAGAATCTGAAGGGGGCCTACAAGAAAGCTGGAGAGGGACTTTTTACAAGGCCATGCAGGGGTAGGACGAGGGGTAATGACTTCAAACTGGAAGAGGGTAGATTCGGATTAGACACCAGGAATAAATTCTTTACTGTGAGGGTGCTGAGACACTGGAACAGGTTGCCCAGAGAAGTTGTGGGTGCCCCATCCCTGGAATTGTTCAAGACCAGGATGGATGCGGTTTTGAGCAATCTGGTCTAGTGAGAGGTGTCCTTGCCCATGGCAGGGGGCTGGAACTAGATGGTCATTAAGGTTCCTTCCAACCTAAACCATTCTAAGATTCTATGGTTCTATGAAAATATACAAGGATTATACTCAACCAATTATATCAATAGGACGCTGTGTGCTCCCAGCAGTGGACAGAAAATGTTGGACACTGTGAGCTCTACAGCTTTGGGAGGAAGAGAAGGCCTCAGGGGTCCTGAACCAGGGCAAGAATTTCTCAGGATCACAGCCATCAAAGGAGAGAAAGAACTCCTCAGAAAGCTTTCTATTTTATATTGAATGTGACATTCATGGTATGAAATAGTCCTGTTGGCCAGCTTGGGTCAAGTCTCACTCCTCCTCATCCCTGCACCTGGCTAACTTGAAAACACTAAGACCTTGAAACCCACATACCATAGCTGGCTATGAAGTAAATATTTTCACAAATCCAGACACTAGAGTCTTCTAAAAGTACAGTTTTCCCAAGCATTAGAAAAGACTTTACTGCAAAGTAAAATTACTGAAAGAAATTAGTCCTCCGTCGCTCAAACCGAGACATGTGCTCTTAAAGATTGAGATTACCTTCTTTTTTGAGGTGAACTCTCACAGCAGCTGTGCATAAAAATGAAGTGCTGAAGATCTTGGTAATATGTATAATATTTTAAATTCAACATCGTTTATATACAGCTCATTTTTAAGAATATACGCAAAGTAAAGGTATTTCTGCAATGGAGCAGTTCAGAGCAGGGAGTTTAGTTCACGCCATCATTTGCTTTTTGTATTCATGACTGTTCTTGCTAGTTCTTGTTCTGCTGAATCAGCTCTTACAGAGGCATCATTGTTCTTTGAGACTGACACAGGTTACAGACTGCTTAAGAAACATGAATTAGGTGCACTGGTGCATAGGAATGAGCAGAAGAACTTGAAAGCTGGTTGTCTTTTTTTTATTTTGTCCGATCAACTCTGCCTGTCTCTGTAGTGCCTGTATCCAGATTAGCCCCAGGCTTCAAAGAGTTTTTAACAAAGCTTCAAAGCAGGCAATTTATGCATCGTTATTACCTTACTTTAAAAGCACACCTCTTTCTTCAGGGTGCAAACATTCTTTAAAGAGGGATTGAAATCCAAAACAAAATTCCAAAAATTGAATTAAACTGAGCAAAACCTGCTACCTCTATCCTAGGCATTTTTTTCTTTATAGCATTGACACAGTCTGCTTTGCATTACTTTTCAGGGTCATTTTATCATATCACATAAAGTACAGTGAGGTGCATATTCCACATAGGTCTGCAGATCAGTTCAAGAGGTCACTATGCATTTTCAAGTGTTCATTTCCATGCAGCAAAAAAGGGAACAACTAAGATGAAAGAAGCTGACATGATACAGTTTGTGCCTTTGCAGGACAAGTATTCTGCTGCGTAGATTAAGTGGACCGCCACATGATATTTCTATGAGATTAAAAATTACTGCAGAGAGGACAGATTTATGGGTTGTCCACTGCTCCCCTCCTTATGGTTATGTATCAGTGAAAATCAGTATTCATGCTGCATCCCCATGTCTCCTTCTTAAATGTCCATGTTTTACAATATTCTGACAAAGAAGCAAGTCATATGAATATCCATGCTGTGTCTGAGTTTAAACAGATCGAGACATGATTAATGGGTGATGCTAGACTCTTTTAACCTTATGGTGCTATTCAGTTGAAGGTGGCAAAGTGCATTTTTTCTGTAATGATTAAAGTCTATGTGGTTCCAAATTCACCAGTGTTTCCAAATTGTAATGTGTTTGTTGCAGCTGAATTATTAGTTAAATAACCTGGCATCTGTGCCAGTACAACATAAATGTCTGAATGGGGATGTACCAATTGAGATGTTTTCATCAAGTCACCAGAGTGGTACAATACAGACATAACCCTTTATTATCCACCGATGATAGATGATGTGAGTATTAGAGGTATCTTAATGTTCTGACTGGAGAGAGCTGCAATTTTCTGAACATGCATTTATTTATTTAAATGTGATTGACCAACATTCTGAGCACATATTCAAATTTTAAATACAAACATTAAAAAATTGAGCATGTCTATGCTTTTGAGAAAATATTTGCCTTTCAATTGACTGTAAGGAAAGTGACTTACAGTAAATCAACTTACGACCCCTCAAATGGTGAATAATACTATCCACAGAAAAGTTTGATGTAGTAAAACTAGTCCACTTTAAATTTACTTCTTTAATAAATTCAGATTAATTTGACTGATGGTCCTCCGTGAATCAAATATCTTTTGGGGGGTGAAAGATACAATTATAGAATGACACAAAAATCTAGGCTGGAAAGGACTTCTGGATGTCCTCTGATCCAACCCTCTGTGGAAAGCAGGGCCTTAGACCAGGTTGGCCGTGGCCCTGTAAAGCCGTATGGAATGTTTCCAGCAAGGGAGATTCCACCACTGGTCTGAGCAGCCTATCCAATGTTTAAGTGACCTAAAGACTTCTTTTTCATTTTTTTCTTATATCCAAATGGAATTTCCCCTGAAGTGACTCATGCCTGTTGTCTCTTGTCTATTCATTTTACAGCCTTTTGAAAAGAATACCTCTATCTCCTCTATAACTACATTTCAAGTAATAGAACACTGTGAATGGATCCCTCCTGAGCCTTTTCTTCCCTCAGCTGAAAAACCCTAGTTCCTTCAACTTTTCTTCACACATCAGGTTCTCCAGCAATCTAATCATCTTGAGGGCCCTCCTCTGATCCTTCTTTGTTCAGTCTGTCTTTTACTGGGGGTACTGAAATTGGGCACAATACACTAGGTGTGACCTAACAAGAGCTGAGTAGAGTGCAATAATCACATCCTTTGTGATGCCATCGCTGCTGCAGTCACAGATGTGGTTTGTCTTTATTGCTGCAAAGGCACACTGCTAACACATTCAGCTCACTGTCCACCAGCACCCTCAGATCCTTTCTAGCAGAGCTGCTCCCCAGCCAGTTAGTCCCCAGCCTGTATTACTGATTGGGATTATTACATCACTGCTGCAGGACTTCACGTTTGTCTTTGTTAAATCTCATGCAATTCCTTTCGGCCTGATTTTCTAGACTGTCAAGGACTCTGCATTTCACCTCTTCCGTCCAATGTTATCTACCTCTTCTTTCAATGTGGTGTCACTTGTAAACTTGGTGATAGTGTATTCAATCCCATCACCCACATTTTTTTTTAAAGACCCTGAGGAATTCCACTCATGACCAGCTGCCAGTTTGATTCTGAGATATTAACTATCTTTTGAGTTCACCTCTTTAGATATTTTTCCATCCATCTTGTGACTGATTTGTCCAGGACGTATCTTATCAGCTTCAGCAACGATGTGAGAGATCATGTCAAACATCTTGCAAAAGTCAAGGTACATAGATATCCACTGGTCTCCTCTGTTAACTGAGAAAGCTATTTCATCATAGAAGGCAGTTAGATTGGCTCAGCACAATTTAATCTTGGTAAATCTGTGTTGTTTTTCCCCAGTTTCCTTCTTGTCCTTCATGTGTGTGGAAAAACCTTCCATCCGGGTTAGTTCCATAATTTTTTCTAGGAACTGAGGTGAGGCTACTCGGTCTGTTGTTTTCTAGATATTTTTTTTTCATTGGTGGACATATTTAACTTTTTTTAATCGTCTGTGATCTTCCCTGAACTCCATGACCTTCTGAAAATGACAGAGTGGCTTTGTAATAATGTCTTCCCACTGTCCTCAGATTTGTCCCATCAGGTGCCACAGACATCTACCTGTCCAATTGGTACAGATAGTTCCTAGCTCAACCCTCCTCTATTCTCAGTGACTCACCATTTGTTTTGTCATTTCATCTTGGAATAGACACTTGGGAGCTGACATCACCCTTAAAGATAGAGGTGAAAACAACATGCAGTACTTGTTTTCTGTGTCATTTCTAACTTGCCGGCTCCATTCAGCAACAGTCTTGTGTCTTCCTTGTACTTCCACTCAATACTAACACAGCTATAGAAGCCTCTTGCTAGCTTGAGCTCCAGATGAGCTTTTGCCTTCCTAACTGCATCTCTGTAAGCTCAAGCAATATTTTTTGTATTCCTCTTTTGTATTCAGGCAATATTTTTTGTATTCCTCTTTAAGCATCTGTCCCCTTTCCCATCTCTCATAAATTTTTTTTTTCATATTTGAGCTCTTTGAATGCCATCTGCTTAACAGGGCTGGTTTCTTTCTATTTCTGGGCTTGCTCCTTTTTTTTTTTTTTTTTTTTTCATTTAGGGGGATGGACAGCTCTTGTGCTTTGAGTAGGCTGCCTCTGAAAACTTCTGAACAATTCTGAGCACTTTTGCCCTCCAAGACAGACTCCCATAAGAGTCCTAACAGTTTCCTGAGCAAAAACTCTTCTAGGAATTGAAATCTGCACTTCTGAAATCCAAGGTGTTTATTTTGCTACTATAATTTTGAATGAAAACTGTAAAGTTAGGAGTAGGAGGAAGTGTGTGTATGTGTATTTATAAGTGTGTTTGTGTCTATTTGTGGTATTTAAAGTAATTTTGTTACTTTGTTTGTGGTATTAATTACATACAATATGTACTAGTCACAAGGATTTACTAATACTTCTGAACTCAAGTGTCTCAGGAACTGAGGATAAAGTAAAACTCTTTTCAAGAATTAACAGATGTGTTTATCTGCTTCTTCTGCCAATCTATGTCACCTTGGCTGTTTTTATGTTTAGAGCAAAGAATATTTCCCTGCTAGCAACAATGTCTAATTACAGAAACAATAAAGAACATTTCATGGTAAAAGCAATAAAGGAATAAAGTTTCCACATGGAATTTTCAAAACAGTTTCTTTCCATAGCCGTGAATATGGATAAAACAGTAAAAGCTTGAGTAGTATCAAGTAAATTGGAACTATTCTTGGAGAAATTCAGCTCACTATGGGAAAGTGGCTGTAAATGAGATTCATTTCATCTCACTTGAGTCATTTAAAAGTTGGGCATGCAGTCCAAGTTAGGTGTCTATACTTTCCGTATAATCAATGGAAAGAGAGAAGAAGTGAGACCTCCAGAGAGTGATTAATTCATCTTTAAATAGGTATCTATTAGAAGCATGATAAATATATCTGTGAAGAGGCTTCTCTCATGGTCTGTGGAGGAAATTTAAATGAATAGCAAAGATGTCTAATTTTTAGATACTTAAGCTGAGGCAAAATGAATATCATTATCTGTGTTAGCCTTTCATGCACAAATATGTTGGATGAGGGCATTACAGAAACTCTTTACTAGTATACGTGAATAGTATAAATTGGCACACTGAACCAAACAATATGATGATGCCAAGCAGGTATAATTTTTTTTTTTTTTGTTCCCAAGAAAGACTTAGGCTATTTTCTTTAATCAAATTGGATTTTACGGCAAATTTTTTAGACTTAGATTGTTAGAATTAGCGATGCAGACATTATATGTATACACACTCCCCAGCTTCTTTCCAAATTCATTCCAGATTAGAAATCCTTTTCTGTAGCTAAATGATGTTATTCAGACCACTATATCTTATCGTCCCTTTTGAGTGCTGTAATCACTCACTTGAGTTTGGAATTTTTGCAACTTTCACTATGAACAACAGAAAAAAAGAATGCAGTTATTGTAACCATTGCCTGTATCCATTGTCCTGTTTACATTATCTATCTTTTCAGTCACTATACTAGTTTTGGTACATAAACTTTTGGTCTTACAGTTCAGTGTCTTTAGAATCTGATCTCTTTTGCTGTCATCTTATTAATTCTCCTTCCTTATTATCCACTGATTATGTTGTCATAGTCCACACTCTTATGCCCCAGTTCTCCAAGTTGATGCCTTTAAGCTATTTTCCCCATTGCATAGCGACATTTTCAGAAATAAATAATTAATTATAATCAACAAAATTTAGTGAAGGGGTTAATTGTTCTGGTAAAAGGAACAGGATAATTTGTTTACTCTTGAAACTATTAGATGTTAAAGGCCTAGTTCTTTTATAAAACTATTTATGTTTTATTGTGTATGAAATTAGAACGTGTAAGTAAAGGTCCCAAGCGGAGCACTCAGCTACTTGTCAGTGTTCAACCCAGCAGCAGAAAGCTTTAAGAGGAAGTGGGTATCTACATAAATACGCTTAACCACTTCCACCTGAAACAGCAACTATATGTTACCAAAATCAAAAGGAGTTTCAGGAAATACACTCCTTCCTAGCCAGGCTTACGTCTCCTTGCAGAAAAGATGCATTTGGGAATCACTCAAAGAGAGAAATGAAAATGAACAAACAAAAACCTTTCTTAAAAGCTTCACCAAAGAAGGAAGCAACATACCTTGCAATCAGACAAACTCAATACATATCAACAGAACAAAGGTCTACTCTTGTGTTCCCCATTAAATATTGAAGGCAGAACATAAGTATTCTGGTTATATATTTGAAACTGGGCTGTGGGAGCAGTGACCTGCAGTAATCCTCAAGAGATTTTTTTTTCCTTGTGATTTTATTTTGGCATTTGAACTCTCTATTTATCCCAAAGCAAGTGATAGAAAAAGAATCTTCAAAAGTATCCTTGAATCTCAAGAATATATAATGTCAAAAATGGGGTGAATCTTTCAGAAAAAAGGGAAATAATTTTAAGTTTTACTAATGCTCAGATTTCAAGGTTTTGCTTGTAAGAATCAACTCAACAAATATGACTAAACAAAATCAGATTATTATTCATTAATATGAACTGTTTCAGCACGCCACATTTCCTAATCCAACATGCAGATCATACTGATATTTCATTTGTCATCTTAAAACAAAAAGTCAATAGAGACAAATAGACACTGTGAGAACCTATTTTCAGACATTAGTGGCGCCTTCTCATTGCCTATGAATGAATTTTAAAGGGATTAGCTCAGATTTATGTGTCTCAGATGGCAGAAATTCACAGTTGGATTTGATGAATTCCATTTAGTACATCACTTTTTAACAGAAACACAGTACTATGCATGAAATACATTCAAATTGTTCAGAGTAACATGGGTAATTCTTCAAGCCAAATAAAATGCTGTAACAAGGGAAAAAACACTCATGTCTCTTACAAAGCAAGCAAGGCAAATCTTTTTTCATGTAATATCTGCTGGACTACTGAAATCTATTCTCTGCAGATCTGCTATCATGACAAAAGCTAATAGTTTTTGTAGGGATGTTAACTTCCTTTGTCTTCCTTTTCACTACTTCATCTAAGCAGTCTTTAGTACCTGCCACTTCAGTGACCCATACACACAAAGCATGCGGTTTATTTCAGATACAGCCTTGGGAAGCCACGTTCTTACCCTGGTTCACAGAAATCTTAAGACTTGCTGTGTCATGCGGGTTTATTTCAGATACAGCCTTGGGAAGCCACGTTCTTACCCTGGTTCACAGAAATCTTAAGACTTGCTGTGTCATGCGGATGGCTGGCATTCAGATGATCCTGTCCTAATGTATCACAGCAGCTTTCCTAGAAAATAATAATGGAGATAATCCCCCAAAAAACTCCCTCGTCAGTTTAACGTTATTGACCCCACTTGTGACACGTTGCCAGTTTGAAAAGGAGCTATTTCTCACCACCCTGCGGGTGAGGCCTGTCAGCCAGTTCCCCACCCACCGCGCAGACCACTTCTCTAGACCATAATGCGTCCGTTTCTCTAGGAGGAGGCTGTGGGGAACTGCATCGAAAGGCTTGGAGAAATCCAAGAAATTTGAGGGCAGCTGGTTCATCTTTCTTGTTCTTTCCCCTGTGCTTTCTTGTTCTGCTGAGCACTTAAATGTAATTTTTCATGTAGCTGTAACACTGGATGCTGTATTATATAAGGCACGAGCAGCAGATAATGGGCCATATATCAGGGCCCCTATAGCAAGAGTTAAATGAACTAGCTTGCTGTTCTTAACCTGCTGCATTTCTAACTATGACATTCAGAAAGTGTTTTGCAGTCAATATTCATGCTCTTTAGGACGCTATTTTATGACTCAACAATGACTTGAAATAAAAAAGGAATGCTTAAGTATTGTTCAGACAACAAACTCCAAAGGTTTCTGCTTTGCTAAAAGGTTTTTTGGCTTCCTGTTTCAGTTTTGCCTGTATTGTTTGGTTTCCAAGGCAATATTACTCTACTTTCAAACCCTGTTTGCACCAAAGATCAGGCAACAGGGATTTTTTTACATGTGGCTGATGTTGAAAAGTATTTCATCTCACATATAAGCATCATTGCTCTCATAATTCTCTTGTTACCTTGTATCTTTCAACTGCATAGCTGTCTTAAAATAAGTACCTGTTACAGCTTATGGCAAAAGTTACAGCTTTGCATGGCAGGATGTGATATTACTATTTCTTTTATCAAGATTATAATAATTTACTCATTTAAAACAACAGATAGTTTCCATTCCAATTCCTCTGCTGTCATTTAACTCTCATACTCAGGACAGCAATTGAGGCCATTCTTGTATATAACTGTGAAGAAAAAAGCCAAGCAAGAGCATATGCTTCAAGTTCTATGACTGGGAGTGTATTTAGTTTTATGATCTCACAATACACAAGATTTCCTAAGCTGCTAATCTTTGGATCTTTGGTTATCCATTTTTCTTTTTCATTTGTTTTAGTATTCATTTATTTATCAATTTCATATGATTTTAAAGTAAAAATTTACACAGATTACAGATGGGAACTTGGTTTGTTGCTTTCTTTCTCTTTTTTTTTTTTCCCCCCCCTCAGTACCAGCAGTAGGCCAATCAATTTATTTCCATTTAAACATGCTGGATAGTCATTAAAAGATCTTTCTAAACTGAACATTATCATGTAAAGTGAATCAATATTGTCTTGCTTTTACAGAACTGATTAGATAATTAAATTATTTACTAAAAGTCACAAATGAACTCCACATTCAACTTTTGCTTATCAGAATAAACATGTAATGTAAAAAGGCATGCCATTCCACCGGGAAAGATACATAATTTTACGGTATAAGGAAAAATATAACTGTAGTTTTTGCATTATAATACAAACAACACAATGGTATTCTTCTTTATACTATAAAGTAACTCAGGTTCCACATCCAAGGCAACATCTAATGGAAAATAAATTAAAATATATGTTTAACAGAGATCTAAAAACCAACCAAACAAACAAAAAAACCCCCCACTTCCCAAAATAAAGCTCTTACTAGAATAATATTTGTCATAATATCTGTGGGTTAACTCATTCATAAAGATAAAAATGTTTTATCCAGACTATCCATTTCAAATGAGTCTCTGTGTGTGAGATATAAAAACCTAGTTTATACACAGAAGTCATGAACAACAATCATTGCAGGCGAAATCAATTACTTAAGAATATTTTACCATATTTTTAATTTAAAATTGATTGCTAGTGTTACCTTTGCATTTCATTAATGAAGACAGCCGTTTCTCAATAGTACTGAAGTGAAAGAGTGAGAGAAATAGGAGGGTGCGAAGTAATTTGTGTTAAGAATTTCCTAAGGAACTGATATCCTACTGCTTAAATAACAACAAATTGCTTTCTGTTATTTTCTAATCTTAGAACACAGTTTCAATGTTTGACTCTGTCTGTTTTTGAAACACGGTTTCCATATACCTGCCTCTGGTATTCAGAACCTGGTCATGTCTTCTTACAGGCCATTCATGTTACCTTTTTGCAGATCTGTTCTTAAGTCAATTCCAGGCAGCAGTTGCCTGCTTTTAATCAATTTCTTTAGACTTTGAATCAGATCCTCTCTGAACAGTTCTTATGAAATGGCTTTTTATGGAATAATGAATGAGTCAGTAAGGAAGAAAGACCTTCATCAACAAATAGGAGAATAGATGTAATACACTCCGTTACCCCTCAGGCTTCACATATCTGAACAGCATGACAGAGTCTTCAATGTCACCAGACAGCTCTACATCTCAAACCCCTGTAGGGCTAGTTCACCTTCTAGGCTGTGTGGCTCAACAGCAAGCCACTCGGTAGCATTTTGGATAGAGATGAGGGTCTGCTGGGAGAGCTAGGATGCTTGCTAATTTTCCCAAAGCCCCTGTTTGTGGCAGTGGTGTTAAATATCCTGAATAAAGAATGCCTTGGAGTCATCCAGCTACCTGAAATCACATGCAAGTCAAACCAGATTAAGGTAAAACTAAAAGATAAACTCAAGCCTTTTTTTGTAACCTCCAAAATAAATAATACGTCTAAAACCACTCGTAGAAGAAACAGGTGAAGAAATAGGTGAAGAAATAAGAAACATTTCTAATCTGTTTACATGATGATTGCACAAAATCTGCCTTTCCCTCATGTTTTGCCTTTCCTCTCCTGACAAGACAAGGTTTCGGGTTTTGGTTATACTGTCTCCTACTTGTTGGAAGAACACCAGGCTTTACGGACAGCCCCACTTCCAAGGTATGCAAGATTAGCTAGGACGGTTTCAAGCCAGCTGCTGGTAGACTGTGTCCACATCAACAGAAGAAAGGCCTTTTTGGTTTTCTTTTTCAAAAGGATGAAGAACTGTAAAGACACAGATCAGAATTTAGGAGGAGAATAGCGATGGACAGAAGGTGTGAAAGGTAAATCACCAAAGTATCTTTTCCCATTAAAAAATGAAGTTAGCATTTCTGGAACACTCTATGGATTTTTTGGATGTTAAATTTACTTTTTAAAAGAGGTACTGCTTGCTTCTTTTTTTTTATTGAAAATTAAACAAAGTAGGAAAAAGTAATACTTAATCCCAAACCAATCCGTTCTTCAGGCGGATATTAAGGTTCCCAGATGGAAAGAAATAAAAGAAGCCAGAGTCCTAAGGAAGTAAAAAAGAGCTCACACAATATGTAGAGCATGCTGTGAGCTGCTGGGCTTTCTTAACTCTCATTGAACATACAAGTTCATAGGAAATTGTAAAACATGAGAAGATTGAAACAAAAGGCACAAAAAAGAATTAGGAAAAATAATATTTTATTCAAAATAGAGGAGAAATTAAATTTTTAACTTTTCCTTTATCCTTTTATTTAGTCCTTTCTTCCACAGCAGAAAGGGGTATGCACAAAACCTATAAAACTATTCATATATAAATTTTTTAATTCAAAATTAATGAATCAAAATTGTGCTGCAGTAATCCATTTTAGGACATGAATGACACTTCAAAGCTATGTTCTGATTAGTTACGTGGTCCTTTGGATTATATTATAGCTATTCATCAACTTTCAGAAATGTGTCTTTGGAACATAATCATTAAAAACTCCATGAAAATCCTGTAGCTGTGATGAATAATGTAAATGGACGCAGCGAGTAATGATTGCTTCCTCTGTTTGGGTCCTTCCCATCTCAGTATTTAGCTTGCAGATAATTATTTCTTACTTCAGTTCTGTTTTTTCCCTTCTCCATTCCTTCAACCTTGAATTTTCCATGACCCATGCCTGGTAAAAAATGTTCTGTACAAATCAACAGAGTCTGACTGTACAAGAGTTGCATCCTTTTTCCTCATACAGGCCAAGAACCACAAAATCACAGAACTGCACAATTGTTGAGGCTGGAAGTTGCTTTGAACCCCAAGTCTCCAGATCTAAGACTGGCAATACAACTCAGGGAAATAACATAGGGCGAAGACAGCAGTATCTGGTAGTGAAATTTTAAGTGAAATGATTATGTGGATTTGCCTCACACGTAATCTTTGTTGATTAAACTTGTAACTAACAGTGGGATTAATTTAATCCACCGTTAGAGATTTACTATGCAGTTTATATATGAGCTGATATTTCTGGCATCATTTTATAATCAATAGAGTGAAACAAACATGAGGGAAAATTTAACTTATCCTACTGAACACTGTAAATTAGATCAGAGGAATGTCTGTTTCTCTGGAGAATAAATAGCAACTAGGGTAATTTTAGACATCTATACAGCTTATATTAAAATTTTTGTGAGATGGATGCCACACTAGAAGTTTTACTAAATAAAACTTGTTTGTTTCACTATTACATCTATGTGGGACCAGCAGTTAATAAAATAGAAGGATGTCCTAAAAGACCAGATCCTGTTTACGTAATCTAAGGAGCTGGAGAATACCTCCTGCCTGCCTGTAGTCTGCAGTCATATGTTAAATGTGTCAAGTCCACACACCATCTAAGCCATGCCTTTTTTGGAAAGCTTTGTAGACAGCAGAGAGACCATAGATACACTCTGCACAAACTCAGATACAATATTTCATATTTAATGTGTTAGAATTCTTAAGTGGTAATGTAAAATAACAGTGCAGGATCATCGTTAGTCAAGTTCTATAATGTTAGGAGTTACAATATGAGGGAAGGTAGACTGCAATCACAGGCTTCTTATTATGTCTGGATTTAGAGAAAAAACAACTGACAGAAACCTACTGATTAGTCTTGGAGATGTAAGCTAAATAGTCAGCTGCTTCTAACTGAGGAAGATTAGAGTCAATACTGAAAATTTCTGAAAACTTAGGCCTTTGCTTCTCAAGTTATGCTATAGACCCTTTTTAAATTGTTTACTAGTCTGGTAGCAAGAAAAATCTGATCATCTTTAATTAATTTCTGTTTTGTCTAATGTATGTACAATTATAGTATCCCAGTTAATATCTTATACTTTGTATTGAAACACGATATTTTTCTGTGATTCTTATGACTAGTTCTTGAAACTCTGTCTTGCCTTTTTTGTTAATTATCCCAGTGCATTCACTCATGAAGACAGACATCATTGACAAACTTTTTTTTTCTTTCTGTCTTTCTTTTTTTTTTTTGTTAAATTACAAGCAAGTAAATATTAATCTGAAACTTAGCTCAAGCAAGTGTCTCATGCTTCAGACTGTAGCAGCTGCAAGAAGACAGCAGAAGCCAGAATCAACAAATCATACAACATTCTGCTTGCGCTTATCCTTTTCATTGCTGTAAGTGACAATTCTGCATCATTCAGCTGGGTGGGAGGGAGAGCTGATCTGGGATGATGAATAAAAGAGCTTTGTTCAGATCAGGAAATCTAGTATGGTAAACACTGTAAGATCTTCCCAGCAAATAGAGGAATCAGAAAGCAGATTTGTTTTGTATAAATTCCCTGTGAAACATGTAATGGGTTGTTTTCTGTTGTTTTGGTTTTTTTTTTATGTTAGATGTCTTTTTCAGAGGAAAGATAAATAAAATAATGTCTCTTGCCTTATTTGAAAACATTATTAATTACAATCTCTAAGATACATTAAGCTAAATTGTGGTTGTACTTCATGGCTTAGGTAATATTTCACATAAAGACACAGAAAAATTCTAGTTAGTATTTTTAGAACTCGGTAATTCTTGGCTTCAGTTGACTTAAAGGATCCTATCCAGAAGCAGATAATCAGCAGTTTCTGAACATTTAAAACATTTTAAAGTGTTTTGTTGTGGTTTAGCCCCAGCCAGTAATAAGAACCACACAGCCGCTCGCTCATGTCTTCCCCCCTCCCTGCTGGGATGGGGAGGAGAAGCAGAAGAAAAAGTCAAAACTCATGGGCTGAGATAAAGACAATTTAACAGAACAGCAAAGGAAGAGAAAAACAACAACAATAATACTGATAAAAGAATATACAAAGACTATTAATGCACAATGCAACTGTCACAGATTGGAACCCAAAATGCACAGCCTGCTCCCAAGCAGTGATTCCTGCCCTCCAGCCAGCTCCCTTGGGTATATACTGAACATGACCTCACACGGCATCGAATATCCCCTTGGCCATCTTGGGTCAGCTGTCCCTGGCTGTGTCCCCTCCCAGTTTCTTGTGAAAATTAATGCTATCCCAGCCAAAACCAGGACAGTTTCCTATTTAGGCTCTGTAAAGGACTTTTCCTCTTTGGACATTTTGATCACTGTGTCTATATATCTCTAGTAACATAGATTCATTTTATGGATTCATTCTTTTAGGTGTGTTTATGGAGTTGTGTGCATTTTGACATTTTGTGGAAATATTATGAACTGTGTTTCCTTTTACAATTTCCTCCTCTTCAGGGCATGGTCCTTACTCTTCTAGAAGATGTTGTCTTCTCATATCCAAAACTAAACCAAACCAAATAAAAAACAGAATATTCACAGATAACAAGAAGCATTATAAAGTCTCCTAATACAAGCACCTTCTCCTAAACTGAAAACTTTCTTTTAACCTGTATTTCTTAACTGGGGAAAATAAATAAATAAATAAATAAATAAATAAATAAATAAATAAATAAATAGACTAGCAATCTGTCAGGTCCTATTTTTAAAGATTTCACAGAACAGGCATAGTAAATGGCTTATAAAATGGTTATGAATCTTAAAACATTTGTTTTGACACATTTTATGTTTTCCTTACAGTGTTAACTCTTTCAATATTAGAACTATCCTGTTAGATCTAATTTTCCTTAGCAGTACCCAATTTTTTTAATTCCTTTTTCATTATCAAGCTCTCACCTTGTGCTAAGTACAAATTTTAAGTCTTACTAATTTATAACAACTTTTGGCACATAATTTTAGAAATACAAAATTTTTTCCTTCCCCAACAAATAATCTAAGAAACAAGTGATGAGCATGTATATTTATGAATTTAAAATAAATATTTAAGATGTTTCCACTTCTATAAAACAGAATATTAATATCAAACGTAGAGGGACTCTGTATCCTTAGAATTTGGAACTGGACTTGCTTAAATAAATACATTTTCCACTGTCTTGCAAACATGTTTATTTTAATTGTTTTCCTTTTACAGGTCATTTTAACTGCATGACGTTGTGGGACATAGAGCATTGAATGTACTTCAGAATGACTTATGGCAGTCCTTTTGCATCATCAGTGAAAGGCAAATTAGCAGGTCAGGCAACGTATCACATTTCAGTAGAAAGCTATTCACTTTAGTATAATAATGTGTATGCAAAACTTGTGGTTGTGTATTTGACTCACCAACAATTGTATATGCAGTGCAATGTACTTTATATTCATCCTTTGTTTTGCAAGTAGCATTACTTCTGACAAAATATTTCTTCTTCCAATGGAAAATATTAAGAACTTGCCTTTTTAGAAAATGACTAGTCTATAGTTTGCCATCACATTTATGAAATACAATATGACATTGTGGATATTGGGTAAACAAAAGTCAGAACGATAGGCAAACCAAGTGTTAGAATTTCAGTCTTGGGAAGGTACTTTACAAGTGACACCAAAACCTTGTATCTCCATTTTCTAACTTGCAAAGTGCATGCATAAATATACTATATCTTAAAAATAATTTAATGAATTCACAAATGAGGATGTTTCCTCAGAGCAAATCTGTTATTTCTCCATCAGGAAAGGAGCTAAGCACTTCTATGAAGTGATTTAGAATGGGGAGGAGCAAGTGCTTTGTGTCAAGGATTCTACAACAAAAGGTATAAAGCTGCCCTTTCATACCTCCAGTGACATATTAAATTGCTTCACTCTAAGACAAGAAAACAAGAAGAAAACAAACCTTTGCTTTGTTATCCATTATAACACAAAATTAGTCATATAAATGAAGTTAGTCGATGTAAAAACATTCACTTTTAAAAAAGATGAATTTGGGGATTTTGTAGCCTTAAAGCCTCTTCCTGTTGTGGACAGTATTAAATTTAAAAATACAACAAAGTCAAAGTGACAGTTCTTACATTGGTTCAGGCATAGAGGACTGTGTAAATGCATATCTTTCTTACATTGGTGAATTGTTACTGTGCAACTTCAATTTGGTGTCCTTATGTATATTTGGTTCCCCCAAATAGCCTGGTGAGAGCAAAACAGAAGTAAACTATTGAATGTTTTGATGTAAGGAGACACCAAAAATATTCTATACATTTTTTTATGCATTGACACTGCTTTCTTTCCGAGTCTTCCAAAGTTACTGTTCTATTTTGTGTGAAGGGGAATGTTTCACATTCAACAAATGAAATCTGTGAGGTTTTCATTTTGGAAAGAATTTGGGGGAAGAAAAATCAGTTCAATGCTAATTATTTTCCAGTCAACTTATCAATCAAAATTTAGATATTCAGCTATTCCTATTTGGTTGTTCATGTCCAGCTGCTGTCCTGCTGGAAGGAGGGATGATTACCTGCAATTGCTACTAAAGCTGTTAGCTTAGTAAGAAGTGATCCTTAATTTACCTGTTTACAAACAAGAGTTTCAAGCACTGGGCGAGGTAAACAGCTACTTTTCCCCAGCTATTAATTTTGTGGTACTGTCCATCAGAGATGGAAGCATACAATAGAATTACTGTATTTTCTTATTGTTGCTTTTATTTTCAAGGGTTCAAAGACCAAATTTTGTTTATGTACACACTTCACCCTGCTCTTGAGAACTAATTATTCTTATATGGGATAATTCAAGTAATAATATAGTAAAGAAATATGGTAGATCACCTCTGGCATATGAATGCGTGAAGTAGTTGTGTTCAGTAAAATGAACAAAGGTCTCAGCATTATTAATTGTGCCACAGATGCTAATGCTTCAGAAAGGGAATAACAAAAAGGCACATTAGCAAGAATGATAAAATAGTTACATACGAGATTTCTGGAGAGGTATTTCTCAATGTAAAAAGCTGCGTGTAAGAAAAATCTCTGAAGGTACTTGAAGAAAAACGGATTGAGAGTCATAGAGACCATTAGGGTGGCAATATGGTTTAAGGGAGGCAGGTAATATGATGGTACACTATGACTGTTCTGGAAGTTAAAGACAAATAATTTGAGTTAGAAAAATAAGTTATTCGGAGGATGAAAAGCTATTAATAGAATACCTAACGGCACTTTTGTGCAAGGAGGAGGATAGTAGCAAACCCCTGCTCTAAACATCACTATCACATTGCAGTTAAAGGCATGGTAAAAGCATTGGAAAAGGTTACCTGGGAAGGCTGTGAAATTGCCACCCTGGAGATGGTCAAAACCAATCCAGATAAGACTCTGAACAACTCACTTCAACTTTGAAGCTAGCCTGCTTTGAGCATGAGGTTGGACCAGATGACCTCCAGAAGCTCCTTCCAATCTAAATTATTCTATGATACTGTGATTCAGCTTGTCACAGATTGTTCTGAAACACTTGGCAGGATAAAAGTTTTAAGAAATTAACATAGTGTTCCCTGAAAGAATTTTTTAAGAGTGTTTAAGTACATAGTGAATATGACAGTTGAATAAGGATCAGATTTCTGTTCTGTAAGAAACTGTGCATTTTCTATGATCCTCCATACCCATACAGAATAAAAAAAAGGCAAAAGACCACTTTTTTAAATTTCCCAAAAAGCAAAATTCTGAAAACAGCAGCAACGACAATAAAATTGTCCATACTGATCAAAAAGTCTCCCTCTGCAGAACCTTTTTCACAGTATTATAATATTGTCTTATAATGGAATCCTTAAGTCCTTTCCAAAAAGCCCCAATTACAACACATTGATTGTACCAGAGTATTCCTCTAAGTTACATTCCATGCTTAAGTAAGCGTTATCTTACAGAAGTTTGAATCCTAATATTTCTGAATAAATCACTTTTTCAGTCATTATCAGTCACAACGATTTTTCTATTTGTATTACAATATGAAGTAAAATACTAAGATGTGTATGCTAGACAATCTGAATTTATATGGTAGCCCTATATGAATATACAGCAGTGCATTCAGTAGAATAGTGCCAAAAGCATTACAAATTATTTTTATACCTATTTAGGCATTTAAAAACATATATATATTATGAAACAGAACTGACCATAGTAGAAAACTGTTTGAACAGCTGCCTGAGACCTAGGGAACTTCAAATCTTTCGGATCCCTGCACTTTTGGAAATGAGAGTAAATTGCACCACCTCAACAACTACTTAAACTTAACTGTAGATAAATCTTATGTCATAATTTTTTCAATTATTTTTTAGAAAAAAAATAGACATTTGAAGATCCAGCTCAATAAGTAAACTGCAAGAAAGAACATAGAGCTGAAAATCCTGTTACATATTCTCTTTCACAGGCACACCTAGAAATTCTTACTTTAAGATGTTAACAGGTTTTTGTTTAGATAAAGAATATCTCGGCAATCATTCTTGCATTTCATCATAGTAGTTTTTAGAGAATTGTTATTTAGTTCTCTTATATGAATTTTAGGCATGTGCAATTAATATACCTGTTACAAATTTGCCAAACTAAGTTGAAATTATGTGCCTGGAGAACACTTTTGTGGACACAGGATCTGCTTTTTCAAAACTATACATTCATAGTTGCATGTAACTACTAGTAAATAACCACAAAAACAACAGCAGAACAACTCTACTTGACAATGATACTCAGCACTGGATGGTATGTACTTCAGTGATAAAGTTGGTAAATTTACAGCCATTATAAATATGACCAGTGGATTCACATGTATGTAATGCATACTTCAATCAAGCATGAATAGTTCAATTTAGTATAAGACAAATTTGCTGAATTTCATTGGCCTGCATTACTTAGAAGATTGATAATATAATAGGTTTTTTTTTCCCTATAATTGTTGTAGTCTAAAAATACCAAAATGTTAATTGCAAGGACAATAGGTATTCTCTCCCTCACTAACTATTGAATGCTATGTGAGACGCTATTTCATAATATAAGCCATCAGGGTGTGGGGTAGTCTATTTTTTTAAAGGAGAAAAGATGAAGTTCTGGTGCTTTTAAGGTTACTTAAACTGCAAAAAATCAATTTTGTAAGAAATTCTACTGATGAATAAATTGTGCATTTAATGTTCCATTCAGGGTGGAAAAATATATTCTTAAGAAAAAAGCACATTGGTAGTCACAATGTGTTCTGGGTTATGTATTGTGTAGAAATTGGTCTGTCTCTAGCTTGTTATTAAAAGCAGGGAAAAAAGGAAGAAGTAAGTAAAAAACATCTTTCAAGTGTTAGCAGCTGCAAAAAAGTGTATATTATCTCAAAGAATTTTAAACTGAAGCAAAATTTCAGCCTTTCAGGGTGTTACACTCTCAGTCTGCTTTATGTAATGATATGCTGAAATGATAAAATGACAGCTAAACTCCAAAAACTGGAAGGGCTGTATGTTAACTTTTAGATATAAGGCCTTTATTCATTTACTTTGAATCTTTTCCAGATGGAACTAAAGAGCAGAATAGCATAAACCAGATGTTTACCTTTAGAAAGTAGCTTGCTACTGTCACTGAAGTCTCAGTGACTGAAATCTAGGGGATGATAGGCATATTTTTATTTGAATAACATTGTGGTGTTTACAATACATGAGGGATAGATATGACCCTGCATTTTATGTGTGTCATCCCTGTCTATGACTGCTTCCTCTAGCGCTCATTTGTGATGCCAGGTACAAGCTGTGATTCTGGTCTCGGCTGGAGCAGCTGCTTCTTCTTCCTCTTTCAAGAAAAAGCACAAACACCCAGGTTCACTGGTTCTGTCCCAATCTTCATGCCTGAGCATATATGGAGGGGCATTCCTAAAACTGTGCTTCGAAACTCTTTTTTTTCTCAAAGTGGTATCTGTTAAAAGAAAACATTATGCTTGAAGATGACTGGTGAAGCATATTATCATTAAATTCTAATAAGAGTGCAAAAGCAGTTATCCACAAAACAAACTGAACTACTGCTCCAAGTGGAGAACTGAGGGGAGTGATAGAGCTGACTTCAAAACCGGAAAGGAGGAGTCAAGGCAAATTAACATCAGGCAGCGTAGCAATGATTTTGAAGGCGGCAAGGATAAATTAGAAACATATTGCTGAGAAAGAAGCATATTGCTAAGGGAAAAGTCTGTAGTTAAGATCATCTCAGTAGTGTTTCAGGCAGACTGGGAAGATACTTCAAGCCAAGTACTTCAAATACGGCGCAATCAACAGTTTATTTTACCAGCCAAGCCAGATGTGCTTTGATAGAAAGTTTAGAGCCTGGCAAACTTGCTAGAATCTGTCCTACAGCTGCTGGAGTTTTAAGGGGATGAACAGGCTGTAGTTAATTCCAAGACAGTTAATTCGACCCGAAGGTGAAGTGACAGTTTAACGTGCTAGCCATGTCAGTGTAGGCTTCGTAGTAAAATAAACTACATGCTTTGGAGTTTTTTTAATTCGAATGGATTCAAGATGAAGATAACCTCTGGTATTTTTTTGATTATGACTGCCATTTTTAATTTATTTTTTTTCATGCCATGGGGACACCTTTATCTAATTAATATTTCAAATACCTTTGCAAAAATAATTTTATTTTTATTCAGAGATGCTCATCACTGCTCATATCTGATGTGTACTAAGAAGGTCAGAGCACTGTTCTGAGTAAAAAGAGCCTGCAGCATCAGCAGGTAATGCAAAAGGCTCTGAGCCAAGACACTGCTAAGGCAGCAAATGGTGCAGGAGAACATGCCAAGGAATATGAACCTCCTAACAAAGTGCAGACATCTTTTAAGCAATTCTAAATGTGTTAGATTTGGCAATTCGCGTCTATACGACTATCCAAACTTCTTTTTTCCCGTGTGCCTTTCGTTCAGATCAAATGCCCTGTTCTGAATGAAGTCATGGTCTACTGCACAAGCAATACCAGTCATTGTGACAAATACAAGGGGAATTCATATAGAAGTGTCTGGAAAAGAAAGAATCTGATAAAATGGCAAGGCAGTATCAACTAAATGGGTAAGGAAGGAAAAGGCAAAGGAAATGAAAGAGTGAATGAAACTCAAATTAAGGACCAAGAAGAAACTTCATCAGATTTTGGGGAAGTTAATAATACATGACAAGCGCTGAGACCAGGATCAATACAAGCTACATGGAAAAAGAAACCAAAACCTGAGAGTGACTAGAGATAGAATTTTAGGCAGTTTACACTTGAAATGTCCTGTAGCTACAGAAATGAGAGAAAAAAATGCAGCTAGTTTTTAAGATGCCTATACACGATTGGTATGTGTATGGGAACATAAGGGAAAAAGTATAGATGAAACAAGCAGTGGTCCTACCTTGCTGTTAAGATGAATTATGACCAATCTTCATCTGGCGCTATGCATTGGACACTATTCCTCAACATACAGCCCATTTTGCACTTCAGATGAACTCAGCTTTTCTGATTCTTATAGTCATTTATCAGTTCATCTCATTTTCCAGTTGCCTAAGAAGTAGGAAAACAGTTATAAGTGGCTTAAATTTTCCTTCTTTTGTATGTCTGTTCTATATTGTAAATAATCCAATCTGAATTTTGACTATGACTGTATCTATACTGCTCTTGTTTTCCCTTTTACCCTAATATTACAATACAAAGATGAGTGCATTTTTTGTTGTTATTGTTTGGAGTTTTTTTCAAGAATAAATCTAACTCTTTAAAGTCATTGAAGTACCCATATGGGTTGTATTTTAAGAAGATGTCCAGGATATGTCATTACAGAAAAGCAACTGCTGAGAAAAATTAAAACTAAAAAAGAGGATTTTCACAATTCAGTGGTGGGAATTTGAGGGACAGAAAGATGAAGAAAACAATTCAGAGTTGTAATATCTAAACTTCTAAACACATTAATTTCTTTGGAAAACTTTATCAAAAAACTTTGGTTAGGCAGGAACAGTACGTCAAAGTGGTGACCTTTTTTTCCTTTAGATCAGATGGTTATCTTTGTTTCATTTCATTTTTTCTTTTGGATAAAAAGCATTTAGTACCCAAACAGAATATTATGGTGCAAATATTCAATTCTGAGGTACTTTAAATTCCCAAAGAATTTAAAGTTAAAATAAGATATGTTGATATTTTATGATCATAGTTTCAAAAGAAATAGAACCAAGAAGAAAGAACATTTATTTACCAGTTAAACGTATCTGTGTAGACATATTTCTTGGACTAGTGCTTTAATCACAAATTTGTCCTCGCTTTTTTCAATAAACTTACTTCATCTTGATTCTGATCATGTTATGTTTTAGTATTGGTGTAGATAGAGATGAGTTTTCAAAATTATCCCCTGAAAAATAAAAATTCCATTTTCATCGAGTTTTAATTCTCTGCTTTTAGCAGTTTTCAGTCAAAGAGAGTTATTATTCATTGTTTTCTATTTTATAACAACTCAGCAAGTACTTCCTTGAGGCACATTTAGCATGCTTTTAATGATCAGGTTCTTGAAGTTCTTGCATTGATCATTCACAAGGGAATTAATCTTGTTTTCAGGTACATTGTTCATTTTAAGATCAGACAGGCTTACAAGGTTTTTAACATGCACTTATAAATATATATGTATTGTTGACTGTCCATTTCTTAGTAATATTTGTGAATCATCTTTTTTTCCTTTGACATAAAACTTAAGCATTATGTTAAGAGTATTTCAGTGGCTAGTTTATAGGTTGCTTGGTAGAAAACAGAAAGAAGAATCAAGTGCAGAGAAAAAACAAACAAGATAATTTGGCAAAAAGGAGAAAGGAAGCCAAAAAGAAGGTAATAGAAGAATGTTCTATTTCAATAGAGTTTGAAAGTAGCCAAATCATAGAAAAACACAAAGCCTAATTAAAAAAAATAAAATAAAATAAAAAAAGTTGGAGAAGCCTGCAGTTGTGTTTAGGTCCTCAGGTCACATAAATTATTATTGCCCCATTTTTTTGTAATGAGACTTACTCAGAAATAAAAAAGACTCAGAGTAGCCTTAACTGCAAATTGCAAATGAGAGCTCAATTTGAATACACACATTTCAAATACAGACAAAATATAGTCTAGGCTTGATTTGTTACTCATGCTAGAATATAAATTTTCTTAAAATCCTGAGCCTTAAACATTGCTGTTTAGTAGAAGACTGCATACTTGAAATTCAAAACATTAGATAGTCTCTATCTCTAGTAAACAGTGCAGGATGAACACTAAAGGATGAAAAAGAAAGAAAATAACAAAGAGGACAAGTAGGTGAAAGACAGAAAACACCAAGAGGAAAATAGGAAAAAAGAAATGCTTTGTAAGACAACCTTTTAGAAAAACGTATGGAAACAAAGGGCAAGGTAGTTTCCTATATATAGTCAAAACACATTACTGTGCTGTCCTTCTGCCTTTAGGAAGCAAGACTGGTTAAGGGATGAGGAACTTAAGCAGCTCTGGAAGCTGTCTGTATAACGGAAAACCTGGCGAAACCCTTTGAAAAGGGATTTCAGCCAGAGGTGTCAAACAACACTTGGCAGCGGGGGCAAGAGCAGTTGTGTGGCAATCCTTTTCAGAAACTATGTCACCATCCAATGCAAAGGATGAAATTTTATCTGCCCCTTTTTGAAATATATTGTTTAAATATAATGTATTTCTGCAGTGAAACAAAAATCAGACTTCCTCTGGGACTCCTAGTCTTTACTAGTTCACTAGAATGATACAGAGCTCTGCTCCAACCAGTTATGGAGTGAAATGACAGCACAGTCACGCTACGAAGAGATCATTCTGTACCAGCTGGAAAGTAACTGAAGGACATAGTGATAAGTCTGATTTATTTTACCAAATAATTTATTTGTATAACTGTACGCTCACGTAATAATATAGAGAGATGAAAAAATGACAGCAAAGCTCTGTTTAATGAAAGAGGTGTAAGAGGAGAACCATCCAAGACACTAACTGAGTTATATCTGTACACTAAATGATCTAAATGGAAGTTGACCAGAGCAGCTACTAGGACTTCATCATAGAGGTTTTTTTCATTTGATTTGGGTTGGGTTTTTAATTTTACATTTTAGTGGAGGTTGATGAAATCTGCCAGCGGATGTTTTTCAGTTCTTCAACAGCACATCTTTGAGATAGTTTTCTATGAATTACTCTACCTTGAAATAAAACATCTAGTCTCATAGGAATTTTGACATGGTTTAGTTTTTCAATCAGTACAAAACACATTCACCACTGTAGCACTGTTGGGCTTTTGTGTGTCAGCCTCTTAGACGAATTCGCTCTGTCTCCATAAGGCCTAAAATGCACAGAACTCATTTGGGAGGCAAATACACTTTTACTTCACCTTTATCTCTGACAGTTGTGAAAGCTGTCAAGTTCTAAAGCATTCAAATCGAGAATTCAGAATATCCTCAGAATAGTTCGGTTGTCTCACACCAGTGTTTCCTTCACTTGTTCCTGCCTTTCTTCTGAATAAGATCAACTTTCTGAGTAAGATCAACCTTCTCCCTATGTATATCAATTAGATATACCCTCTTTTTTTTACTACAGTGATTGTTTGTGTGGGTGGAAAGAATTATCTTTAAACTAAATAGTCAGTTTTATGTAAGCGACTGAGTCCTGAAACATCTTAAGAAATGTTCTAGTAGCCAGTAATCATGAATAAGCCTTTAAAGACTGGAATAGTTTCAAATGCTATTTGCTCTACTGCCAAAAATCACATTTTTAAATGTCTACACTTAGCCTTTATCTCACACACAGATATCACTGGAGCTGTGCAAGATGTTACTTCTTATTTAACTGAAAACTGGCATTTCAAAATTTGTTCTTGTTCCAAATCAAATAAAGACTTATTTTTCTGATCATTTCACATGAAATAGATTTTTTTAAAAATATCAGCAAATTTTTACATTGTAATTTTTTTCTAGAAAGACAAAATGTTTTCTTCTTTTGATTGTATAATTTGACAGTACTTCATGGCATAATAGGTTCCTATTATGCACTAATAACGCTTTCTATCAACATATCTCACAAAATTCATAGGATCATAGAATATCCTGAACTGGATGACACCCATGAGGATCACTGAGTCCAACTCCTGACTCAACACAGGGCAACCTAGAAGTTAAACCATATATCTAAGAGCATTGTCCAAACGCTTCTTGAACACAAACAAGCTTGTGACCGTGACCATGACCACTTCCCTGGGGAGCTTGTTCCAGTGCTTGGCCACCCTCTCAGTGAAGAACTTTTTCCTAATATCCAACCTAAACTTTCCCTGAAGTAGCTCTAAGCCATTCCTTTGTGTCCTATGACCAGACACCAGAGAAAAGAGATCAGCACCTCCTTCTTCACTCCACCTCATGAGGAAGTTATAGACAGCAATATGTCCCCTCAGTTTCCTCTTTTCTACTCTGAACAAACCTAGTATCCCCAGATGCTTCTCACAAGTCATGCCCTTGCATCCTTTCACCATGCTTGTTGCCCCCCTTTGGACACACAGAACTCAAGGCGAGGCCACACCGGTGTTGGGTACAGTGAGACAATCACTTCTTTTGACCAGTTAGCTCTACTGTGTTTAATGAACCCCAGGATATGATAATCATCATGCTTTATTTTAAGCAGTTCATATTTTTAATTTTCATGAAAAATATGTATCATTGACACAAAAGATGGGGTTCGTCTCAACTCAGTTTAGTTACCTAAAAATTAAGCATTTCATCTAAGTCAACTAGACTTTATAGTCAGTAGACAGAAACAGGCATCTCCAAATGAAAGTTTTTCTCAGGTATTTATTGCCATCCCGTTATGTGCCTGTTTAAAATCTCACTGGCAACAAAAGATGGCCTACAGTTCTCATAATCTATTTTCACTTTTCTTGCTAAGACACTGCCACCTCTCCTGCAACTATATAAATATTGATATGTTCTCACAGTTAACCAGGTTAAAACTGACCCAGGAGGAAAATACAATGGTATTTCTACTATAAATAGTTCAGGAAATAGCTCTACTCATTTGGTGTAAAGGAAACCGAAGAAGAAAGGTAATATTTGCACAGATTTTGTGTACATCATCATTCACATATAAATGACAAAAATTATACCAAATGGACCTGAATAATTTGCATGTGAATAAATTGTTTTAATTTTTGTCATCCACAGATGCTGCAATATGAAAAAGATTCACATAATTGCCACTATACAAATGCTATTGGCAATATTCTTTGCAAATTAGGTCTTCTCATTCATGCCTGCTTAAAATACAATTTGCTTCCAGATTTTTATATCTCTCAAGAAATTATCTTATAATTCACAAATGTAGCATAAAAATATTAAAACACAAGTAGAAATTAATTTGCATTTTCACTTGGAAAAACAGAGCAGTCAAAACTCTGATTAGAAATATTGCTTAAAAAAAAAGTATTGTAGATTGTATCAGTTACAAAGAACAAGGCCTTCGGAAAACTGTGACCCTGGCTCTCAAATTGTTTTAGAGTAACAAGTATAATATGGCTTGTCATATAAGTTTCAAAACTTTAATTAGCTTTTAACATATTGTTTTCTTTTAAAATGTCCCTCTTAATTATTCATGGCAATGAAGGAGACTAATTATGCTCCTTGGATAAAAGCACATTGGCTCATTAATCTTTCTTTTTCAGTTACATATAAACATCAACTGTGAGGAACAGGAAAGCTTTTTTTTTTTGTTTTTTGCCTATATTAGCTAGACAAAGTTTGGGATCCTGAGGGAATGCAAATGTTATTGAAAGATTATAGTTGTGATTGTAACATTCATATAAAATATTTTTTTTTAAAATTAAATTCGACACCATATGCAATCACTTATTTCTGAATTTTACCTTCAGTTAATTCCTGCCATTAGTATTTTTCATGGTGTTGTTAGCTGTTGCCTTAAGACATATTTGCTTACATTTTCCCAAAACATTGATAACAGATGCAACTATCCAATATTCCTTAACAAACTTTTAGGACACATAAGAAAAAAATTACTTTCTTAGTGTTTCTTCATTTTTAAAATTAATGAGAAAATTTGAATTAATTATTCAGAAAACTGTATGTTTAAGAGTTTCTTCCTTCTCTCTTATTTAGCCTTAAAATCACACTAGCCACCACATGTCATGCTGCCATTGCATTGTCTTACAGTTCCTATTTCTCTAAATCCTTGTTGTGACATATTATTATACTAATTAGCTAATCTGGTCCATTACTTTGCTTTTTATTATAAGGATAAAGGACACAGAAATTAATTCTGATCTAGCAAATGTATCCAAACTGTTGAAACATTCTCCTCATTTTCTAGTCAATGTGTATCATTTTTTGCTTTGGTTCCTTGACTTATTGTCTCCTTTTCTATGTGATCTTGAGATCACTTCAAATGGCTTCAAATTAGAATATAATTTTATTGTTATAGGGAAACCTGCAATATACTAACACACACATGCATGTTCTCTTCTAATTCATTCATAAGACTGAGATATCTCAAAATTATAAAATCAGATAAATTTAGGTAGGATGTCTGGAGGGCATAGGAGGCAAACACCTGCTCAAACCTGGGAAAACTTCAAAACTGCAATTAGCTTAAGAGTTAGATCTATTCTCTCAAGGCTTGTCCCTTCAAGTTCTGAATATCTCCAAGGATACAGATTACACAGCCTCTCCAAGCAGCTTGTTCTAATGCCTGGCTATGCTTGCTGTTGTCCTGGTTTGAGGTAAAACAAGACCCATTTTCTGTTTTGTAATTTTACTTTGCAGCTAAGCCTCTTCTAACTAACTGAACTTTCTGAATTTAACAGCATATTGTGCAGAAACTGTTCACTCTCAGAGTGATATGACCTGATTAGTTGTAATTTATGCCAAGGAATGGAATGCAGAGAAGCTCTTGCTTATCCTTATTGCTATAACAACCAAGGTCAGCCAACTGTGTTATTTGCCCCATTGGAGGGTCAGAAGCAGAAAAGCATAGAGGGGTTGCACCTGTGGGGAGGAGCGGACAAGACAGGTGACTCAAACCCAATGAACAGTGTATTCAATCCCATCTGCCTCATGCTCAGTATAAAAGCTGAGGGACCAAAGGATCAGCTCTCTTTCTTCAATGGCCAGAATCCAAGGAGGACTCTCTCTGTCTGCCTTTGATCCCCATCCGTGCATTCCTGAATCCAGATCTGGATTCCAGTTACCGTCCATGACTGAGTCCAGTCTGGGACTTTCCCCATTGCCTGCTGGTGATGTGATTGTCATCCTGGAAGCTTGATACAGTTTTGTATGTATTGTATATATTTCATTATTTTATTTTTTTAAAATTATTTTGTTAATTTATTAAAATTTTCATTAAAGTAGTTTAGTTTTTCTAAACTCATAAGGCTCTCTCTCTCTCCCACTCCTCTCCTTGGAAAGAGAGGTTGGGGACGGCATCTGTCATTCACTTCAGTGGCCAGTCTGGCCCAAACCACAACAACAAAGAAGAGTGTTTTCCTTATATTTAATTAGATTTTTTTCTTAATGCAAAGTGTATACATTCCCTCTTGAACTTTCACTGTGCACCTGGCAAGGAGAAGATGTCAGCAAAACTGCCTCTTCTACATCATGCTCATGTCCCCAAATTATTTTAGCTCTTCTTTCCCAGACAAACTTGTTCCAGTTTGTCAGTGCCTTCCTTGTAAAGGGAAGTCCAAAACTGGACACAGTACTCCAGATAGAATGTCACAATATCCAGTAGAAAGGAATAGCATTTTTTGATTGGCTGCCCACATGCTTGTTAATGCAGCACGGTATATTGTTGGTCTTTGTCCTGGTTTTCTTTGCCATGGGGATAAGTCTGCTGACTTATGTTTAACTTCTTGCCCAGCAGGATTCCCAGGTCATTATTTGGAAACCTGCTCTATAGCCAATTGGCAATGCTGAGATTGTAATGGAGCATGGGATTATTCCACCTCAAGTACAAAACTTTGCAAATTTTTTTGAACTTCAGGATATTTGGCTGCAAAGATATTATGGCTGGCTGTGAGAATACTGCTAAAATCAAAGTAATTTACATACATGGCTCTCCCCCCACCCACACAGCCAGACATCTCACCAGTGGAGACCATCAGGCTGCTGAAGCAGCTTTGGTAAATACATGCTGGCTGTTCACAATCTTCTTCTTTATGTAGGTGTAAATGACTTACAGCAGGATTTGCTTCAAAATTTTCCAGGGTAATGAGGTGAAGCTGATTATCGTTTCATTCCCCAGATCTTCCTTCCTTTTTTTCATGAAAATATATGCGAAGTTTCCATTTTTCCATTTTGAGAGCAGCCTCACAATGTCGTCAGCTGTTGTGGGTTAGCACTGGTAGGCAGCTAAGCCCCACACAGTTTCTCATTCATTCCCCCCTAGCAGTATGGGGAAGAGACTCAGAAGGGTAAAAGTGAGAAAACACATAGGTTAAGATAAAAACGGTATAATAGCAAAAGCAAAAGCTGCACGCACAAGCAAAACAAAATAAGGAATTCATTCACTATTTCTTACCAGTAAGCAAGTGTTTAGCCATCTTCAGGAAAGCAGGGCTTCATCACACATAATAGTTACTTGGGAAGACAATCACCATAACTCCAAATGTCCTTCCTTCTTCCCCCAGATTTTATTGCTGAGCACGATGTCTTATGGTATGGGATATCACTTTGGTTGGTTGGAGCCAGCTGTTCCAGCTATGTCGCCTCCCAACTCCTCGTGCAGTCCCAGCCTACTCACTGGCAGGGTGGTGTGAGAAGCAGAAAAGGCATTGATGCTATGTAAGCACTGCTCAGCAATAACTAAAACATGGGTGTGTTACCAACCCTGTTTGGTCACAAATCCAAAACATAGCCCCAGACAAGCTACTATGAAGAAAATTAAGTCTATCCCAACCAAAACCAGTACATCAATTCCCTTAGCACTCTCAGGTGAAGCCTCTCTGGTTTTATGACGTTCTCTATGTCCAGTTTGCTTAGGTGGTCCCGAATTCTACCTTAATCTACCATGAGTAATACTTCACTTTCCCATACTACTAGGTACAGGGCACCTGGGAGATCAGATGACAGCACTAGACATTAAAGACTGGTAGGAAGGCCATTTTTTCCCTTTTGCATGTTCCGTTATTGGTGCTAGAGAAACCATTACAGGTCTTCCCAGACTGTGGAAGTAACTCAAACATATGGTTACAACAAAGGATTTATTGGAAGGGGCCAGTCCTGGGTCTGGTGGTCGTGTGCCTTTTTTTGGGGTGAATAAAAAGGGCGGGTGTGTGTGTGTGTGAGGGTAGTCAATCACTGGAGCAGCTTGCCCATGGATGTTGTGAAAGGCATCCTTGGAGTTGTTCAAGACTCAGCTGGATACCACCCTGAGCAGCCTGATCTGATTAGATCTGCTTTGAGCAGGGGATTGGACTAGAGATCTCTGGAGGCCCCTCCCAAACAAAATTATTCTGTGATTTTTGCTTCTCCATGTTGATAAGACGCAGGGCTATTCAACAGGTACTCCAGAACAGCCCCAATCCCATTATTTTTTTCCCTTTAAATTAATTTGCCCCTCCCCCCAACCCCAGACAGTTCTTGTCTTCTACCATACCACTTCCACTCAAATACACAGCTGGCTGTTTGCTCTTTCATAATAAGCCCTGATTTTGCTGACTTCATATCCTTATCTGTAATTTGTGATATAGATGGTAAATTCTAGCTTGCTGTTTGTAACACCTTATAATTTCTCAGGTTATCTTGCTAGTATAGCTGCAAGTCAGGATTGGCTATTCATGCAGAGACGCTAAAAACAATGAAGAAGGCATCAAGTATCTTACCTTTTTGGTGTCTTTTGTCATTGGATTAGTCACCCCATTCAAGAGCAGCCCCACATTTTCCTTGGTATTTCTTTTGATATTTATATACCTCTGGGAGACCTTCTTGTTGCCCTTCAGACTCCTCAGTAATTTCAGCTCCAGCTGGGTTTTAGCTGTCCTAATCCCCTGCATGCTTTGGCAGTGTTGCCATGTTCTTCCAGGACAGCTAGATACCTTCTTGGATGACTTCCACTTTTATGCATTTTGGTTTAGTCAGAAGGTCCTTTTCAACCATTCTGGTCATGCCTGCTCAACATTCTGTACACCAAAATGGACAATTTTGAGCTTTGAGAAGATTAACAAGTCCCTTAAGTTCAATAAATATGTCTTGAGTCCTCTACCCTTCAGAGCAGCCTCTCTTACTAGTTCCCTGAACAAGACCAAGTCTGCTCTCCTGAACCCGGAGTTGTTGTTCTGTTACTACCAACTGTCTAACAACCAGGTAATTGCTGCCTATCATGTTGTTAGCTGAGCTTGCCGAATAATATGTATAGTATAAAAACCTGGGTAGTCACTAAGCCACATTAACCCTTTACGTTAACAGAGACTGGGGCCAGGGGGGAGGCTATTGGGTAACTACCTAATAGCTAACCAAAAAAATGTAATAAAATTTTATTTGGGAACCAATAAGGAAAGAGCAATTGAACAGGCTATACAATTAACCAACACAGATCCAAGACAGAGAAGGAAGTATCTTCACAGTCAAATTCACACCCCTCCTGGCAAACCTTCATAATTCTCCCCATTCTTCCTGGGAGACTGGCACTATCAACCATAGGTTAAACAGGATCTCTGAAAGGCATAGTACCCTTATAGCAGAAAAGGGGTATATATTAAAAAGTTTATGTGGAACAATTTTGACTTTGTTATGAATGAGATTTTTTTCTGAGTTAATTAGGCAATTTGGAGTATAACTGCTAGTGTCTTACTGAATTGATAATACCTTTTGTTGTATTTTTATTAGGCAGTTAAAACATTAATTAGTTCAACAGTAAATTATTGGATCTGTATGTACAATATGTTCTCTTTTTGCCAGTAAGAAAATTTTGAATTCATTGGCTCAAAAAAGCATATCCCTAGATGGCTATCTGGCACCTCAATCAAAAAATTGTCCCCAGTGCAATTCAGAAATCTCTTGAATTGCTTATGTTGTGCCACATTGACCTTCTAGTAGATAACAGGGTGGTTAAAGTAACCCATGAGGACCAGAGCTTATAAGAACCAGAGCTTATGACTGTGAATATTCTTATTATTTAAGAAAGGTTTTGTCCACTTATTCTTCTCAATCTGGCTGTTCATAGCAGATGCCCACCATATTTTCCTTGCTGGTCTCCCCTCTGATCCCAGCGCATAAATTCTCAAACAGCCATCATCCATTCAATAGCAAAGGACTGTGCATTTGCACCGCTCCTTTGCATACAGCACCATCTTTCCACATTTGTTTTCCTTGCCAGTTCCTCCCAGAGCTGTCGTGTTTCTCAGGTTGTATACAGTCATGTACTGCACTTGAGATGGACCCCAGCTATGCCACTTACTGAGGGAAAGTGTGAGACCTTCCCCTACCATGTTCTCCATAGATGTTTCCACCCTGCCCCCCATTTCTCCACTTTTCTGCAGTTTGGTTTTCATCCACCGACTAGCATACTATAAATTCCTCTTTTAAATACTTTTCTTAATGAAATGAAATATGTTTAATATTTACTTTTCCCTCAAAACCAGATTTTTATTTTTATATCTGTGTAAACTGTCATTGATGTCCACAGGGCTATGATGATTTACACTATCTACATGCTGGTACCCAGGTGTATTTAAGCTTTTAAATATAATTTGAAATGAGGCAAGAAAATACAGACCTCCTTGGATGTAACAGGAGTTTGAGGTTCAAGACTCTTAAAAATATATTTTTAAGTGGATTTAGGAGCCTTATTTTGCGTAAAATTTTAAAATCTTGGCTATAAATAACCTCTCATCCTTGTCTTTTTACATTTACGTATAAAAACTTTCACAGATCTTCCCTTGGAAATGTGTCATCTTTAGGTTAAACCATTTAAACTATGTTGTAAATTATTAACTGCTCAGAGACATTTCTTACCCTACGTATGGAAAATATCTAACTACACAGACTCTTTCTCCTTTGATTTTGTGAGTAGTGCCTTTACTGTCATCATTGGTTGCCAGATGAAACCTAAAAATTACTCTTTCAACAGTCTTAAGCATTTAGCAATCCTTGTTTTAAAAGAACTTTTGAAACATGTAAGAAAAATCTTCTGATTTTTAAATTTTACTGAGTAGTTCAAATGTCCTTGTTTGTTCAGAATCTTCAGGTCCTTGCCTTTTATATGACTTTCTTCACCATACAGAATCACAGTATCACAGAGGTTGGAAGGGACCTCTGGAGATCATCTAGTCCAACCTCCCTGCCAGAGCAGGGTCACCTACAGCAGGTTGCACAGGATGCCGTCCAGGTGGGTTTTGAATGTCTCCAGAGACTCCACCACCTCTCTGGGCAGCCTGTTCCAGTGCTCTGCCACCCTCAAAGGAAACAAGTTCCTCCTCGTCTTTAGATGGAACTTCCTATGTTCAAGTTTGTGCCTGTTACGTCTTGTCCTATCACTGGGCACCACTGCAAAAAAGACTAGTGTCATCCTCCCGGCACCCTCCCTTTAAGGATTTGTAAGCATTGATAAGATCCCCCCCCTCAGCCTTCTCTTCTCCAGACTCAAAAGACCCAAGTCCCTCAGCCTTTCCTCATAAGAAACATGTTCCAGCCCCCTAATCATCTTTGTAGCCCTCTGCTGTACCCTCTCCAGCAGTTCCCTGTCCTTCTTGAACTAGGGAGCCCAGAACTGGACACAGGACTCCAGGTGCGGCCTCACCAAGGCAGAGTAGAGGGGGAGGAGAACCTCCCACGACCTGCTTGCCACACACCTCTTGATGCACCCCAGGATGCCATTGGCCTTCTTGGCCACAAGGGCTCATTGCTGCCTTATGGTCATCCTCTTGTCCAACAGGACTCCCAGGTCCCTTTCCACCAAGCTGCTTTCCAGCAGGTCAGCCCCTAACCTGTACTGGTGCATGGGGTTATTCCTCCCCAAGTGCAGGACCCTACAGTTGCCCTTGTTGAACTTCATGAGGTTTCTCTCTGCCCAACTCTCCAGCCTGTCCAGGTCACACTGAATGGCAGCACAGCCTTTGGGTGTGTCAGCCACCCCTCCCAGTTTTGTGTCATCAGCAAACTTGCTGATGGTACCCTCTACCCCTTCATCCAGGTCACTGATGAATATGTTGAACAGGACTGGACCCAGTACTGACCCCTGGGGAACATCACTTGTCACAGACCTCCAACTAGACTCTGTGCCACTAATCACAACCCTCTGAGCTCTATCGGCCAGCCAGTTTTCAATCCACCTCACTGCCTGTTCTTCTGACCCATGCTTCCTAAGTTTGCCTATGAGGATGCTGTGGGAGACAGTGTCAAAAGCCTTGCTGCAGTCTGTCTATACAGTGATATCAAAATGGCAAGCTCAGAATTTGAAACTCTAAACATTTCTTGTACTATGACAGATTGGTTATATTAAAGATAAGAACAATGAGGGTGTTCATCTCAACCAGCTTTAGAATTCTATGTTGTAGAAATAATCTACATTTGAGCTATTTCTCTTGAACAATTCATGTGACCTATATTAGGTATCTATTTTAGGAAGAAACAAACAATTCCTTGAAGACACTATATACTATAAAGGGAATTGAAAGATGAAAAAATGTTGACTAGATGCAGATTTTTATAGTGCAGATGACTAGTTTGACCAAGTCACTTTAGGCTTTCTTTCTGATTAATGAAGATAAAAACACAGCAGTATGCTAAAAGAAGTTCAAAGACATTAAAAACAGCCCTCTGGGTCAAACAGACATAGAGGACACTATCATCAGTTGCACAGCCAGTGCAGAGACAATGTCTGAAACAATCAGCTTGGTTCCTGGCCTCTGGGGCACTTCCTGTGAAATAAAGCCATATCAGGTACTTGCTGTGTGTAGGCTTATGTATGTTAGGATTAGAATCGACCTTCTACTAGAATCCTTGCAAGGAAACATAAAGATCTTTGTCAACATGTATCTATGTTTACGTGTATCTTGACTTACCTGCCCTAAACTGAGACATCTCGTTGGGGCATCTCAAATAATTCTAGTTCTTTGTGTTCAGGCAACTGAATTAAGTTTTGGGGGTGAGATTCAATTCAAGAGCAAATATTGGAAGTTAGGTGTCTACACGTAGTCTAGGTGATTAAACATTTATTTTTTTAAAGTGAAGAGTAATTTAAAGAATATAGTCAATGGAGCTTCTAGAGTTGAAATTCAGTAGCCTCAACACAGGCATCAGGAGCCATTTAAGATGCACAAAGCCATCCTTCCTGATTTCCAGATGCTTCTCAGAGAGGATATGGGTCTACCATGCATCTTCTGTCATAACTTCTTGCCTCACGCATATTTCTCATATACCAGAAGGCATCTCAAAAGACCTTAGAAGCCCCTGTTTGGTGAACCAAGCCCCTAATTTCTATTGACAATAATACAAATTTAGATACTTAGCTCACAGTTTTAGTTCTCTATGAAGTGTGTCTTAACTGTAGACTGAATCTCATACTAAACTACTATGGAATCTGCACACTTCTAAACTATGCCAGTGTCCACTTCTGTCCACTTCTGTACTCACAGACCATCATGTTTGCTCCACAGGTTCCTGGAATTCATTGATGACAGCTTCCTTCTCCATGTGGTAGAGGAGCCAACAAGCAGAGGAGCTATGCTGGACCTTGTCCTTACCAACAAGTAGGGGCTACTGGGGTATGCCAAGTTCAAGGGCAGCCTTGGCTGCAGAGATCATGAAATGGAGTTCAAGATCCTTAGATAAATGAAGAGGATGTGCAGCAAGCTCACTACCCCGGACTTAGGAGAGCAGATGTTGGCTTTTTCAGGGATCTGCTTGGTAGGGTACCATGGGATAAAGCACTGGAGGGGAGAGGGACCCAAGGAAGTTGGTTAGTATTCAAGGACCACCTTCTCCAAGCTCAGGAGCAATATATCCCAACAATGAAGAAGTCAGGCAAAAAAACCAGGAAGCCTTCATGGATGAACAAGGAGCTCCCGGACACACTCAAAAGCAAAAGGAGGCCTACAGAGGGTGGAAGCAAGGACAGCTAGGCTGGGATGAATACAGAGAAATTGTCCGAGCAACCAAGGATCAGGTTAGGAAAGCTAAAACCCAGATGGAATTAAATCGGTCCAGGGACATCAAGGGCAACAAGAAAAACTTCTTTAAGTATGTCAGTGGTAAAAGGAAGGCTAAGGAAGATGTGGGCCCTCTGCGCAAGGAAATGGGAGACCTAGTCACCCAGGACAGGGACAAGGCTGAGGTACTCAGTGATTTTTTTGCCTTGGTCTTCACTGGCAA
>VYXH01009269.1:196180-207591 GCA_013397275.1 Burhinus bistriatus | reverse complement strand
AAAAAAAAAAAAAACTAAACAGAACCCTAGAACAAATTAAAACAAAATCCCAAATGCAAAAAGCATATACACCTAGTCCAGTCCGACTCATAGTAGTTAAAGTCAGACAACACTTACAGTTGTTAGATGGCATAAATAGCTTTTGCAAATTATTTCTGTGGTGAAATCCCAAATTCCATTTTTTCATAGTCAGAGAAGTCTTTTAATTGGATGAACTTCTGAGCATAAACCTGGTCAGTACTTTGGACTGCTGTGGAGCTAGGCAACCAATTCATTTTTGCTTTTCTTGTCCAGTTTTGTCACATAAAAATATATTACTCCATATCAAATAATGGTCCTAATTCAATACAAGAACCAGACACTGCCAATGTGTTTCTTAAAATCTTGTTTTCTCTCCAAGTTGGCTGTTCTGGATAGAGTCAAGTAACATTTTTAATATATGATATACAAGTATACTGTTACATGCTTTTTATGCAGCCACTATATCAGCCTTTTTCTTCCTTTATAGTTTTCTCTTAGATACTTTGAGATGCTGAATCAGAAAAATCTATCTCAGAATACAACAGACATTCTCAAGTACAGTTTCCTTTCTTACTCTTCCTCTTAAAAGAAAAAGAAACCTTAAGGAAGTAGCATAAATGATCACCTTTTTGACATATATAGCAAGCACTTACAGGATGGAAAGACCGAAAGTATCATTTATTCTTTACAGAAGAGCTTCACAA
This sequence comes from Burhinus bistriatus, assembly GCA_013397275.1. Lineage (NCBI taxonomy): Eukaryota > Metazoa > Chordata > Aves > Charadriiformes > Burhinidae > Burhinus > Burhinus bistriatus. The sequence continues at coordinate 206,866 of VYXH01009269.1, read as the reverse complement.
GATGCAGAATCTTCCCATCCCACAACAGGTGGTTGGTGATGAGATCATCAGGCCAATTATGGGTTTGATTCCTTTCTTGCTGAGGAAAATCTAAGTTTCCTGCAAGTTAGCTGAGTGTCTTAATCATAAAATTATTATTTGGAAGGAGTACAAGGGGGAGAGAGCTGTCATCGCTATTACCTTCTCCAGTATGTATTTTTAAAAGAAAGCAGTGTCAACTTTAACTTTTTTGTACAGAACTCAAGCACGAATTTTTCTCCAACAATAACAACTGAATGAACCCCTCAGGCAGAAGCACATCTAATTTCATAGAATCATAGAATCGTAGAATGGTTAGAGTTAGAAGGGACCTTAAAAATCATCTAGTTCCAAGCCTCCTGCCATGGGCAGGGACACCTTCCGGTAGACCAGGTTGCTCAAAGTCCCATTCAACCTGACTTTGAACGCTTCGAGGGATGGGGCACCCACAGCTTCCCTGGGCAGCCTGTTCCAGTGTCTCACTATCCTCATAGTAAAGAATTTATTCCTGATGTCTAATCTAAATCTACCCTCTTCCAGTTTGAAGCCATTACCCCTCGTCCTATCACTACATGCCCTTGTAAAAAGTCCCTCTCCAGATTTCTTGTAGGCCCCTTTCAGATACTGAAAGGCTGTTGTAAGGTCTCCCTGGAGCCTTCTTCAGGCTGAACAACCCCAACTCTCTCAGCCTGTCTTCATAGGAGAGGATAAACTGTATGCTTACATGTGATATAGAACCATAGCATCATAGAATAGGATCATAGAATATCTCAAGTTAGAAGGGACCCACAAAGATCATCGAGTCCAACACCCTGCTTCTTGCAGGACTACCTAAAACTAAACCATATGACTAATAACACTGGCCCTAAAATTGAGCTCTGGGGAACCCTACTGATGACTGGGCCCCAGCCTGATGTAACCCCATTTACTATAACTCTTTGAGCTGGACCCATCAGCCAATTGCTCACCCAACGTATTATGGACTTCTCTTGCTGTATGCTGGACATTTTGTCCAGAAGGATACTGTGGGAGACAGTATCAAAAGCTTTGCTAAAATCCGAAACAACCACATCTACTGCCTTCCCTTGGTCAAATAGATAGGTGACTTTGTCATAAAAGTAAATTAAATTGGTTAAGCAAGACTTTCCCCTTGTGAATCCATGCTGGCTATGACCAATGACTACATTGTCTCTCAAGTGTTTTTCAGAAACTCCCAGAATAACCTTCTCCATAATTTTGCCAGGCACTGAAGTAAGACTGACAGGCCTGTAATTACCAGGGTCTTCCTTCTCACCCTTCTTGAAGATTGAGATATTTTCCAACTTCCAGTCATCTGGGACCTCTCCAGACTTCCAAGACCATTGAAAAATAATGGAGAGAGGTCCCATGATGACATCAGCCAGCTCTTTCAGTAACCTGGGATGGATCCTATCCATCCCCATAGATTTATGCACATGCAGCTGGAGCAGCAAGTCTCGAACAGGTTCAGGGTCAGCTGGGAATTTATCATCTCCCCAGTCACGGTCTTCCAACACAGGGCTCTGAGGGTCCCAAGGCCCATCATTGGTGTTGAAGGCAGAGGAGAAGGTGGCATTAAATGTCTCCGCTTTGGCTACATCCTTATTTGTGAGGTGACCTACCTCATCAATCAGTGGACCAATGTTATCCCTGATTCTCCTTACATATAGGCACCTAACGGCTCATCTCTATAAAAGCTGAACTGCTTCTGAACTGAAGCAAAAACTAAATCACAGGCTTCTGAGGAACTTTGGGAATGGAAATAGAGTTCAGAGAAATGGAGAATGAATAGGACTCAGGTTTTCAGATTTGTTATTAGGAACCTAATTTGGCGGGGAGGTGGAGGAGGGTGGTTCAACCGTATAAATATTTATCATCTATTGGAAGTTTACAGCTCGTGGATAACTTTTGATGGTTCATAAGTAAATTTAGATACTCCATGGAACATTTTGAACTGAGGTTGAGAGAAACAGAAAAACAGATTGGATGAAGAATTGCTTCATTCTGGTCATATCTGAAAGCTGTGCCTTGCACTATTTATTTCTGAATTTGTTTTATGGACTGTATCCATTTGCTGTAGAAAGATTTTTTTTTTCCCCCATAGTTCACAAAACAGCTGTTCAAACTATGCTTAAGATTTGTACTAACAACAACTTGGAAACAAAGGGAAAATAAAGCATTACTCAAACTCTTGTCTTGACATAACTTTCTCAAAGATATCAATCTTTCATGCTTTCTGAATGAAATTAACTTTAGCTGCGAAAGTTCTGGACCAACTTGTTTAGTTTTTGACACTTGGTTGGCAGGAAGGAAACATTTTTAAGATTTAAGATATATGTCCACAAGGCAGAGTGTGAATGGGGAAGTGCCATTCTATGGTTTTCTCAAGGTAGATTCCAAATCTGAAAAACTAGGCTTTCTAATTTGAGAGTTCTTATAGCCTGTGTTGAAATTCATTTTAATATAAATAAACTTTGTTAATGAATGTAAAGAACAGACACTCATTCAGTTTAAAGCTAGGGTACTTTCTATTAGGCTTTTTTTTCTTTTCATCTTTCCGATTAAAACAATTTGTTACATACATTTAAAAAAAATAAATTATCAAATATCCTGGCATGTAATCAATATTTTTGTTGGATTCATTTGATTATCATTTATTTGTGGCATGTACTGTAAGACATATAATTTTGTAAACAATGAAGATTAGGCTTTTGGGACCAAGTAATAATATATCATAATCAGACTTAAATTTGTTTCTTTTTACAGGATTGCATTTGTTCATACCATCATCAGTTCTTTAATATTTCTGATACCTTTACCGCTGTCTAAAAATTTCTCCTAGCAGTAAATTGTGTTCATTTTCAAACACAGATATAAATGAAGTTTCTGTTACCTGTATAGCAGGTTTACAAGGCTACATAGATGTTCTCTTCGCTATGAGCACCAGAGGGAACTCCATAGTCCTTGGGCCAGACTGCATGTGCTGTCTCATGTTGATATAGTATGTAGGGTCCAGAAATCAGCACAGGCTACTCTTGAGTCTGTTTTCAGGTTTTTTGCCAAAAAATTTGTTGATTATCTCCTGAATGAAACAAGCATTTAAATTAAGCTATAAGGAGTGTAAGCAGTCAGAGTTACATAAATCAAATGAAGAACAGGAACCAATCTGAAATAATTTCAAATAACAGAAATGATCACTTTACATCATTTTGGGGCCTTTTCTTATGACAGTTTATTTAGACTTACAAAGACAAGATATGCAAGTAATACTGCTTAGCTCCAAAATAAAATTCTTTGAAGTCTGGTTAAAGACTCAAGCAGGCCCAAGAAGATATCTTTTACTTACATACAGAAAGAAACAAAAAGAGAGAATTATAATTTTAGTCTCACTATTTCCTTTTCTTTCTGGTACATTGGTGGATAGTGTGGAGGGAAAAGGACTGCAAACCTGAATGATTCAGAGTTATTGTCACGGGATGAAGTAATACCATGTTAAGAACACCGGAGTGAGCTACAAACAACCTTGGTGTTTACAAAGTTCAATGCCACACAACAATACCTACATGGCAGTGTGCTAGACCATTTATCTTTCTGACAATGGTTGTTTTCAGTTAGCTCAGCCAACTGCATGAGGCCATATTTCAGTGCGGACATACCAGAGCTTGTCTGAGTTCTCTGGTTTCTCTGGTAAGATCAAGTTTCTCTCATGAGTTCGGTAAAGCCTGGGGTCTGCACAGTGACCTCTAGTGGCCCCCCAGCTTCTAGGTGTTGTAGTGTGTGGGAACAAAGGCTGTTCAGACAAACTGAAGTGTTCCAATCTCCAAAGAAAAAAGTGAATCAAATTACAAGTGTATGTTCTACATATTGTTTCTGACAGTGCAGTAGTGGATAATGAACTAAGTCCCTTTGAAGAATACCTGTCCTATTGGCTTTTTTTTTTTTCCTTGTCATTTTGGGAAATTTGACAAGGCTGAAAGAGACAAATTCTCACAGGATTCAGTTTCTGGACTGATGACAAAAGCAACTGAAGAACACAGGACTTTGCCACAAAATAAGTGGACACTGTAAAAAAACAGGGGGAGGGTAGGCATTACAAGCAACATTAGGGAATAAAGTCCTGAAGTCTGTTTTAGATTGGACAGGACTGTGCAGCTGTGCCTTGTTTGAATGAAAGTATTCTGATTTCAGAATGAAGTGTTATTGTTGACATCATCTGTGAAGCATAAGTGACATTTAAACATATCACAAATTTTAACAATCTATAAAATTTTTCTTTTACCATATCCTTTCAGAATATTTTGAAAGCCCAGTATCTGGGATAAAAAAAACCAATTGGTATAGTTCATGGTTAATATATAATTGTTCAGTATCATTTATATGATAGCTTATTTTTTGAAAGTTTTAAGCAATGGGCCTTCTTCAGGCATGACTTCGTTCTTTCACAAAGTTAAAAAATTAGTTACACTATTGTAATGCACTCATGACACTAAATTTTCTTTGGTTTTGGTTGGTTGGTTTTGATTTGGTTGGGTTTTTATTTAATTAAAAAAAAAAAAAAAAAGGAGTCCAAGAAGGATTTCTGTAAAAGCTCACTCACACCTGAACAATTAACTACCTCTCAAAATAGATGGAGCAAAGATTTCAATAGACAGAGAGTCAAAATGTGAGATAAATGGCTAGTCTGGAGCATTAGACAATGACACTAAGACAGATAGACTTCAGTCAAGACACTGGGGAAAATTCATTCTGACATCCATATCTTGTTCTCGTCTTTTGTGTTCCCACAATTTTCCATAAATCCTTGTTTAAATATCTCCTTGTTACTCTTCCAAGCTCTCTTCAATGTTTCCGTGTCAGCAGAAGTAGTGAACAACTCAAAAGATGATTAAAAAAAAAAATTAGTAGAATGTGACTTACTATTAGAAGAAGCAAGAAGCAAGATTTGCAGAGTAGAGGGTAGGAAGTTTATGAGAGGAATGCTATGTGAAGACTGGAACATTACTGAATGAAGTGGAACCCAGTTCCTGACAAATTATGGTTTTGAGTTCTTTTTTCCTGTTTTTTTTTCATGCAAATTTGTTTTCTGCCATTTAAGACACAACATAAAGCGTTTAAACATGCTTATATAAAACCAAATTGTTTAATTGCTTTAACATGATTGGTTTTATGAATGATAAAATAACAGATAGTAAAGTATAGGACTAGAGACAAAGGACATTTCCAATTACTGATCAAGAAGTGAAACATGAACAAATCTGCATAATCTTTTGATATCATAAACAACGAGAAAGCAATTTCTAGACTGGGTAGAATAGAATACAATTAAAATTGCTTCTAAGGGGACATATTAAGTGCCCATTTTTTGGAATTAAGTACCTGTAATTTATGGGCACAGATAACAGCTGTACTGCCCTCTGTATGTCCGTGCAGTTATATTTCCAACAGAATATTTTTATATGTTATATGATTTATGTAAGAATTTATGGTTAGTCAAAAGCATCAGAAATGCAATTTATACATTACTCATAACAACAGCAGATTTATTTTTGCAAATTTTGTTGCCATTATCTATCCATACATCTTCTCATATCATGTCCCTGAACTGCAGTAAGTTCATTATAAAATAACTGAGAGGATAAAATCCATCAGTAGAAATTATTGTAAAAATAGCTATAATATACATTTTTGTAAAAACATTTATATATTTAGAATTTTATTCACAGGGAAAAGATAAATAATTCATTTACACAACGCTTTCTCTCTTTAGACTATTTACATATTCTGACAAAGAAGCAAAGGTTTCTCTTATGCATTAACCTGAATCTTTTTAGATGTGGTATGATTTTCCTATTACTAATGTATGTACCAGGTTTGATCCTTCACAGATCTTGCCACAATGTAAAACATTCTGGCACTGCACCTCGAATCATCTTGTTACTCTGGATACTCACTGTGTACTATGTGACACAGCAAATTTAACAAACTAGTAGAAAATGAGGTTTTTTTTCCTTTCTCATAAAGTGAAGTCTAGAAAAACCTTTTTGATGATCACACATGCTCAGTTGATTGAAACTGAAACTAACACATCCTTGAAATATTTCAAAAAAACATCAAATTTAATATGCACATGGTTTTATGAATGATTGCCATAAATAATCAAAGTGGTGTGGCATAGTTGTTCTTGCAAATGCAATCTTCTCAAACTCTGCAATTTTTAATAAGCTATTGCTCTGGCATGCTATATTTAGTCTTAGTGTCTTCTATGTTGCGCTCATCAGTCTTTTCAGTGTAAACATTTGTTAACCATCTTCTCTGTGGAGCTTATAACACAGTTTTCTGCTATCACTGAAGTAGTGTAAAATGTTGAGTGCAAAATATTAAGTAATCTAATGTGTCTTTAACATTTATAACTACACAGAAAACCTTACTTATAAAAGTACTATATGACATTCCTAATAAAAAAGCAGTCAGTGAAAACTAAGTTAAAAAGTTAAAAAAAAAAAAAAAGAAAAGAAAAAAAAGAAAGAATCCTTAAGCCATTCTTTTATGGAAAAATAATCAGCCATAATAAGTAACAAATAATAATAAAAAAAAAACCTTCCTTCATCTCTCACTATGGCCTTCCTGCTCAAATCCTGTAAAATCTTGTAAACAAGTAGATTCATCTCATTCAGATTCAACCATCTATGCTAGAAGTTGTTTACAAAATACAGTATATAGAAATTATTTAAAAGCATTTTTTTTTCTACTAAAGTTGAAGTTAAACCTCTCGTTATTAGTTTGTGTTCAGTTCATTGAAATTGAAACTGAAACTACAGTTCCCTGGGACATCTTCTAAGAAGAGAAATACAACATTCTTCACCTTTGCTCAGTGACTCACAGTCTTTAGTTGTCTAATTTCTGTTAAGAGATGAGGGAGAATATAATATGCAACTTTCAAAAGATTCTGCTGTAGTAATTGTATGCACATGTGTATGTCTAAGTTCTGTGTATTTTGAACAGACATAAGCATAAACAAAAGCATAGATATTTCACTTATCAGAAAGAGCCCTGACGATGCACAGCTCTTACCTATTCATCAACTTTAGGCAGAGAATCTCCCTTAGTTCTCATCAAAATCTTTCAACCTTTTCATGTCTTCCAGAACCTGCCAGGTCCCTTCACTCAAAGCTCATCAATGCTTTTCAAAGCCTCTGTTCTAATCTCAGTCTTAGAACAAAGGGAAATGTTTCTAAAAATACCATATTTTCTGTTTTTTATCCACAAACGTCTTAATTTAAGGACCCTTTCTTGCCCTAACAAGGTTCTATGAAATAGTTACCACAGTACCCTTTGAACGAATCATCTTGAAACACCAAAATCTTTCTAGGTTTCAAGGGAATATGTAGATTTTTTATTATTTTTTTTTTAGAGCTTTACTTTAATGCATCTTACTGGGAACTTTGTAAGTATTATCTTAATGGAGAAGTGATAAGGCAGCTCTCAGGTATTTCAAACCTGGGCAGAGAAGTACCTGGTATGTATAGAATCTGCTTATTCTGTGAAACTTCTATATTGTCCTTTATTCAGAGCCAGCTGTGAAAATGGAAGCAGAAACCATTGCCCACTTTATGTGAGCACCATAAGCTACCTGGGAATGCTAGTACTCTAGCTGTCTTTCTCAGTCTACAGCCATCCTGAACAAAATAGTAAAGTTTAGGGTCTATTAGAAGTTAATTACAGGATAACAATATAATTAATGCCAGTCAGCATTATTTTCTTAACCGTGGGTCTTCTAAAAGAGCTTGCCTTTGAGCAAGAAATATAAAGGGAATATTTTCTATTATGTACTAAATAGTTTTCAAAGGGGTGATTATATGCCATCCTGATTCAAATCAACAAAGGATATTAGTTTCCACTATAGGAGTGACAAATATTTAATGTATTATTTATACCAAAGAAAAAACTATCTGTCCTACTACAGGCACATGGATCTGATCATCCCAGTATACAAGGCCTAGGACAAATATGAATACAAGAAAAATTGATCAATATGAAAAGGGTTTCAAAGAAAATTAAGGGGTTTTCTGGTTACTTGATGACATATATTTATGTATATCACATACGGTATATGTGCTTGAATCTATTAGAGGAATGAAATACAAAACATCCATTTGCCTGGACTTTGTGTTTGATATAGTACCCTATGGAAAACAACAGGTCAGATTAGAAAAGATAAAAATTAGCAGAACTACAAAATGATCAAGGTTCTAATTAAAGGGGAGAAGACAGCAGAAATTAGTGATAATAAACATGTGATGAAAGAAAAGTGAAATAATAATGTTTCTCAAGGGTTGGGTTGGTAATACTCTTATGTGAAATCAATGATCTTGCATATAAATCAGGAATATCTTGGTGAATTTTGCCAATGTTGTAAAAGTAGATGTCACTGTAATCCTAGAGGTAATGAAGATTCATTCCATTCATATTCTGCTCAAACAATTAAAAGTAATCAGAATAGAGTTGTTGATACAAGCGAAGCGGGAAACTACTTCTTCTGACCATGTTTACCCCTCTGTTCTATAAAATAAAATTGGTTACTTTGAATTTCAATGCCAATTTCAGCTAACTTATTGTTCTCTGTGTTGTAGAAAGTTACTTGTACAGATGTGTACATTTCCCTAATTGGTGAGCAACTGGTGATTCAGTTCTAGCTGACAGATTGATAACTTCAGCAATTTTCATGTGATTTTTTTAAAAATTGTCTGTTTATACTCACAGGAGAAAAACTGGGTGAATTCTGGGACCAGAGAGATAGACAAAATAATACAACACTTGATAGTACAAAATTGTGTGTTGTGAATCTGGAAACTAGTAAGAAAAATCACTGATAAAACCTGAGGACAGAAATTCAGGCCCAATGAAGGAGCTGTGTCATATTCAGTCCTATGAGATATCAATATGTTACAGCTGTGAAAAATGCAAATTGTGTCCAAGGATTTGTCAGCTGAGTTAGGCCAATATTAGTTCCATTATACAAAACTTGGTGAGATTGCCTCTGAAATATAAGCTCTGGTCATTCATATTGAAAGAAGATGAATTCAAACTGACAGATGAAGAGAAGAGCTTCTGTGATAATGAGCGAAATTGAAAGTCTATTATATGAGAACAGACTAGAAGCATCGGGCTTGGTTAGCCTGGTGACACAAAGGCGTAGAAGGGATAAGGTTACTATCTATAAATTCAGCAAAGGATACAGACTATGTAAGGTAAAGGATAATATTGCTACAGGAGCAAATGGATATAACGACTATGTTTTGCCTGAGATTGGAGAATAGCTAGTAATTCTATCCAGTCACTAAGGGGGCTCAGCTTTTACAATGAGTAATGGAGGGGGGAAAAAAAGGATTAACCAAACAAAGATAACTTTAAAATAGATCTTCATAAATTTTTTTAAGGATTAATGGGTGTGATTCCTGCAATAAGAGAAGATATTGTTATATCTATGTATTGCATGGACAACAAATATGTTGCATCTATTGCAAGACATATATAGGTTGGAACTATATATTGAATATAGGTCTGCATAATTTTAATTATCTGGTCAAATAGCTGCCATTATGGATCTGAATAAAGTCAACCAAGGGTTTTGCTATGGAGTCAGCTGAAGGCCTGGGAATAACAGGTCCTACTATCTCTACTGGATGGAAAGAAATCCTGCTTTTCCAAGACTCATTTTTCAAGGAACAAAGAAAGTTATGGGTACAAGGAGTCTGATACGTACCTTTCCCATAGCATGTAATTTGACTACAAGCCAACAACTTTAGTCCATAAATATGACTGCCTAAGTGAGCCTTCTTTGAGCTTTCCATGCTAGGCAGCATGGCTGCATGGTGGTGATGTCCCCTTGAGCTGGGATACCTCTGAAGGTTGCTCCTTGAGGCAGAGAGACTTTTTGCCAACGACAGATCTTTAGCAAGCGACCGATATCACACATAATCTTGTAGTATGGTAATTTTGATTTGTGCCTTGGTAACTTTGATTTGTGTCTTCATAGTTTTGAATTGGTGTTCAAATGATTGTTCCATTCAGCAATAGAGTGAACTTTGCCATCAAACTTTGTCAAGTTGCACTTTTACATCATATTGAAAATACTTTTGTTAATACCTTTGGTGGTGATTCTTTAAACGATCTAAATCACCCATTCATGACAGTATCTTGAATGACTACCTGGAAGCTAAGTTAGAATATATTAAGATGCTTGAAAGATAGTAGTATGTTTAGGCAATCAAAGCTGACCAAAACTGTCAAAAACACTCTTGATATATCTTTCAGTCAGCTGAGTCACGTGTGTAACGCCTGATGTAGCTGCCTACACATGTATCAACAAAATGCCATTTGCAGTGATCTCAGGAAACAAAAAAAAAAAGGAAACTGCACCTATTTTTAAAAAGGGTATAAAGGAGGACCCTGGAAAATACTGACTTGTCAACTTCACCTCTGTGCCTGGGAAGATCAAGGAAAACATCTTCCTAGAAGCTGTGCTAAGGCACATGGAAGACAAGGAAGTGATTCAGGACAGCCAGCACGGCTTCACCAAGGGCAAGTCCTGCCTGATCAACCTAGTGGCCTTCTATGATGGAGTGACTACATCAGTGGACAAGGGAAGAA
>VYXH01009269.1:185737-195946 GCA_013397275.1 Burhinus bistriatus | reverse complement strand
AAGAGAGTAGATTTAGACTAGATGTAAGGAAGAAATTTTTACAGTGAGGATGGTGAAACACTGGAACAGGTTGCCCAGAGAGGTGGTAGATGCCCCATCGCTGGAAACATTCAAGGTTAGGTTGGATGGGGTTCTGAGCAACCTGATCTAGTTGAAGATGTCCCTGCTCCTTGCCGGGTGGTTGGACTAGATGACCTTTAAAGGTCCCTTCCAACCTAAACTATTATATGATTCTATGATTATAAGGTCATCCATCACATTTCACCTGCAGAATAGCTGCGCCAGAAAGGCATGGGTCTCCTATAGGATTTATTATACATCTACCTCTAGGGATTTGAATTAAGTTCTCCATAACAATTAAGATACAAATTTATGAAAGTCACTTTCTTAAATATGATGTTGTTGAAACTATTTGCAGGTGAAACATGCATTAAGTAGCATGCTCTGTCAGAACCGTAGAGGCTCAATCTACAAAGTCAGCTCTTGATCTCCAAAAACTGCTTTAATATGCCTTCAACAACACATAAAATCCTCCAGTTCAATTTATATTTGAGTTCCAAAACTTTATATTTTACTTTTGGAAAACACCTAGACAGCACTTATTATCATCTCTTGTGCATACCAGAGACTGTCATGAACCCGTGGAAAACAACCAGGACTCAGAGTCTCATCAGAAACTCCTTATCCCATGTTCATATGAAAGTCCTAGTAGACCCATGTGTGTAAAGATTATGTTCTCCTAGCTTCTCCTTAGCTTTACAAACCTGGTAAATAGCACAAATGCTTAACATTGTTTCCAGACTTTTTCCTGACTTATGCTTCTAGGTAGACAGAAATAGACACAGATTATTTACATCTGCTCAAAATTAATTAATAATTTTTTTCTAGCAAGTTAAAACAAATCTTAAAAGTAAAAATATTATAAGCAAAACATTATCTCTATGCTTCCTTAAAGACTATGCAGATCTATAACAAAAAACAGCTAATCATTCTTTTCATCCCATAACAGCAAGTAAATTTCCTCATCAGGAAATAGGAATCAAGCTGCTGTAATGAATTGCCCAAAATGATTCGTGAAAGCAGTATGTGCTTTCAGATGTATGTTCATCGACGTGATTTCTGAGAAAGTGTAATAATATCTGAAAACAATATATGATATACTGTATGTAAAAGTTATGAAGTAATTTCTTTAAAACAAGAAATTAAGTCCAAAAGTTTCCAGGTTTTTAAAGTATTTCAGAACAGCAGTAATATTTTATAGAATAAAAGACTCTCTTCTCCTATTTCTCTAGAGGGATCATCATCATTGTATAAATTTATTATTGATTTGCATACATCAATATCTTCAAAATCTTGCTACATTTCAGCTTGCTATAAAAACAGACCTAATTTGATGAACTGAACAATTTGATACAAAAGCCTAAATGCAGAAAACTGCATTAAACCATGTTTGTGTAACACCAGTTGAGACCCCACGGGGTCTCTGAGATCCCCAAGGCAGTATGAGATCACACAGGACCTACAGAAAACCTGCACTGGCTGCTGGCAGGCTGAATATTCTGCAGCATCTCAAACAGTATTAGATGCCTGTGTATAGGCAGCAGAATCAAATCCCTGGTATCTAACTCCGGGTGAGCTGAATTGTTTTCTAGGCAACACTGACTATGCTGATGAGATTTCCATTGACTATAGTCTGAACTCAGACACCTGGCTGACATAAAGACACCTAGGTATAGACAGATAAATATAGTTACTTCTGAGCTGAATCCCATCCCTTAGGCTTAATTCATTTGTTCATATTCAGGCAATTTTCAGTCCCTGCTTCTTTGGCTATCCTTTTCATAAATAATCTTATACTGAGTTTAGAAAGACTTTAGAGAATTTCATCTCTGAAATACCTGGCATGGAACTTTTGGAGCCATAAACACTCACTTTATTATCTAAATAAATCTCTGAGAAAGAGTTTTTTAAGGATACAAATGAAGAGCAGATGGATTTAAGTCATCAGTTTTAATGATGATTTAAACAATGTGTTGAAATCTTGGGTTTTGGTTCTTTTCCTACACAAAAAATGCATTTCATTAATTACTAATCATTAAGACATTCAACTAAATAAATCTTTTACAGTAAATTTGCTGCTTCTTTTTGCTAGATTTGTAGGTACTCCTTGTACCTGTTGAGAATTAGGGAATTTAATAAAAATATGATCATTATATTGGCCCTTTCTAAAACTTTTCATTAAAAAACAGGATTAACTCTTATTTAATAGGCTGTTTATTTACTTGTACAAGGCCTGCATGGAGTGTAAATTGGAATTAAAAAAGAAATGTAGAAAAAGAGCTTTTGAAATAGCTAATTAAATGCTTTATTTTTTTAATTCAAATCTTAAAATCCACATTGCATGCACATTTCATTTTTATATTCTTTTATTTAAAGATAATAATTTACAAAGCATGCCCAATGTCATATAGTTTAATACATAAAGCTATTTTTACATTTTATGCAGTGTGAACTTGTACCACGTTGTGGCCTATTTCCCATTAACATTTACTAGAAGGAAGACACTCAGCTGCTATTGCTGCCTTTGAAGATCATTCCTCAAGCCTTTTCTGCAGGGAGAGAAATTGCAATTAGCTTGGTTATTAATAAAATCTAACAATTAAAACAGATTTTTTCTTTTTCATGAAAGCTAAGTTTATAAACATTGTACAGCCCAAATCCAGGGCATATCATAATTTGAAAATGGTGTACAATTTCATTCTCGTTATCTATTATAGTATTAAGGAGAAAAAATTGTGGATTTGGGTAGGTGGTAAATATATTGTCATAAACACCTCAGAAGATTACCTCTCCTATCTGTGTGATCTGATAACTAAAAACAATCAGTTCAAATCAAGACAAGCCACATGTTCACATGATGCTAAGAAAAACTTACAAGCATCAGACACATACACCCCCAGATGTTTCAGAGATGTAAATGGTTCAGGTGGCCTAATTTTAATAGCTCGACTCTACAGGGGTATGTCTCCCAAAGCATATGTTTTAGGCAATATACCTTCATTTTTCAGTAGCTTGTCATATGAATCAGAATAAGAAACTTTGACATAACAACAACAAACCAAAACAAAGCAAAACAGCAACAAAAAAAAAAAATTAAAATGGGCCAAAATTAGGACTGAGCTGTAAGTTTTGAAGATGTATAACACAGCAGGATCTAACACCAGAACTATTCAGGGAACACTTGGGTAACTTTAGGTCATCTGGACATCCTGTCATAAGGAGACGTTACAGGTATACAAATGGTTCACAGAATCACAGACTCATGCAGTCTAGAAGTGACCTGCAGAGGTCATGTAGTTCCATCTCCTATGCAGAGCAGGTCTAGTTAAAGCACATTGCTCAAGGCAATGTGCAGTCAGCTTTTGAGTATTTCCACAGATGAACCTCCCACAACTTCTCTGGGCAACCTGCTCCAGAGTTTGACCACCATCACATTCAGTACTGTTCACTTTTTTCCAAGAAAATTTCACAGTGCGTTCATTTTTCAGGCCCAGTAGGGAAATTACTCCTTTTTCAATAGATGAGGTGTATCCAAGCACTGAAAAATAAGTTCACTGAATGTTACTGATTTACTTGGTTCTCTGTAACTATTCACTCTCTTCATGCCATGCTATTAAAATCAGTATTACCTCAGGTGTATGGGGTACAATTCATTTATGGAAAAAAGGGATTATTTGCATTGCAAACTCCATGAGCACTCTTCTCGTAGAAATTAAGTTGATCCCCTAGAGCTTGAATTTGTTAAATTTTTATACATGGCTGCCATTTTCTCCTATCTTCTGGTGAAAGGTTTTGTGTTCAGGTCTGGATGAATGGGAGACCTGTTGCCACAGAAGTAAAAGAACCAAATGTGTGAAGGTGGTTAGCAGGTGTGTTCATATGCCTTATACCTTCTAATGGCTCAGTGCTTCATTATACAAAAGAATAAGTAAAAGAAAGAGAAAGAAAAAAGATTAAGCTCTGAGCCTACCTTTTTCTATTTTTACAATCAACTTTGTTTCTTTCTCTTCTTTCCATTTTAATTTCTGTTCTGATTTCGAAAATACATTTATTTATTTATTATATATTCATATATATTTATTTGTATATACCAAACCAAAATAAAACTAAACCAACCTTCTATTATAAATCTGCAATGCTCTTTTTTCCATGTTTTAATCAAGCTCGAGAGTAGATGGGGCAAGTGCGAGGCATAGGTTAATATCTCTGGTGTAATATAGTTATAGTTACTTGAGACAAAGAAAGTGTAACTTTTAACACTCTTCATTCTTCTCTTTTTCAGCTTACTGTGGTCTTTTTATTTGGCTTTTAACAATAAGCATGTTCATACTCTGTGGGTTCTATGGAAATTTCTAAATGTAATATATACTCCAAATACCAATAGACACCCATATTCTTAAACTGTGTCAGATACAGTCGTGAGGTAAATGTTATGTTCTAATCTTGCAAATCATGTTTGAGTCAACAGATCTTCAGTCATTTCCGATTATTTTTCACACTCTGAAGGTACTTCTATGGTATGTTTAAATATTATCTCAGAACAGACGAAGATTTGCAGCTTCGACAGAAAAACAACGCTGATCCTAGTGACCTAGGCGCCAAAGAAACCTGTAATAAGTCGTTCTCATCTTCTGAAAATGTGAAGGAATTCCTGGTAGATAAATACAAACCTGATGTGCAAACCTTCAATTGTCAAAATCTGTTTAAAAAAATCTTGGAATGTTTCTCAGCCCTGAAAATCGTCACATACAAATAGATGGCAGTGGACAGGGGAAAAAAAAAATATAGGCAAATGAAACTGTATACCTGTTAAAGACTGCAAAACAGGTTCCAAACACAGTTTGTCAGTGAGTTTGACTAGTAAAATAATGTCTTATCAACTTTTTTCTTTTAGCACAGAAGTTCCATTTATAGCAGTCCTTCCTCCACCTTTTATTACATTTCTGATACCACCTTTGTCTTATAATCTCTTGCATCCTCCTTGTTCCCAGGAGCAGCAATTTTGTTTTCCTTTCTTCCCTCTTTCATTTTTCCTTTGTCTTCTTTTCAATTTTTACTTCCCCTGTATCATTTGCTTACTCAATAACTACAGATTACTGAGGACATGGAAAAGGCTGAGGTACCGAAGGCCTTCTTTGACTCAGTCTTAGTGAAGTACATCTTAGTAAGCAAGACTCGCCCTCAGGAATCCCAGGCCCTGGTGACCAGGGGAAAAGTCTGGAGCAAGGAAGACTTATCCTTGGTGGCAGGGGATCAGGTTAGGGAACAACTTAGAATCATAGAATCGTAGAACGGCTTGGGTTGGAAGGGACCTTTAAAGATCACCTAGTTCAGCCCCCTTGCCACGGACAGGGACACCTGCTGCTAGATCAGGTTGCTCAAAACCCCATCCAACCTGACCTTGAACACTTGCAAGGATGGGGCCTCCACAACTTCCCTGGGCAACATGTTCCACTGTTTCACCACCCTTATTGTAAAAAATTTCTTCCTTATATCCAGTCTAAATCTAACCTCTTTCAGTTTAACACCCTTGCCCCTTGTTCTGTCACTACAGGCCCTATGACAGTGTCTTTCTCCATCTTTCTTCTAAGCCCCCTTTAAGTACTCATGGAATCACGGAGTCACGGAATTTTCANTGGCCACACTCTTCCCTATGCAGCTCAGGATTCCATTGGCCTTCCTGGTGACAAGGGCACATTACTGGCTCATGCATATGTTCCTACCTACCAGGACCCCCAGATCCTTCTCCTCAGAACTGCTTTCCAGCAGGTCCACCCCTAACTTATAATGGTGCCTAGCATTCTTCCTCCCCAGGTGCAGGACCCTATGCTTGCTCTTGTTGAACCTCATTAGATTCTTCTCTGTATTGAAAGGTTACAGTCAGGTCTCCCTGGAGCCTTGTCTTTTTCAGACTCAACAACCCCAACTCTCTCAGCCTTTCTTCACAGGAGACGTGCTCCAACCCTCTAATCATTTCCATGACCCTCCTCTGGATCCATTCTAACAGGTCCATGTCTTTCTTGTATTGGGGACCCCAGAACTGGATGCAGTACTCCAGGTGGGGTCTCATGGGACTGGAACAGAGGGGCAGAATTACTTCCCTTGACCTTCTGGCCACACTTCTTTTTATGCAGCTCAGGATACGACTGGCTTTCTGAGCTGCAAGAACATTTTGCCAGCTGAAGTCCAATTTTTCAGCCACCAGGATCCCCAAGTCCTTCTCCTCAGGGCTGCTCTCAACCCATTCATCTCCCAGTTTGTATTGATACTGGGGATTGCCCCGACCCAGGTGCAGGACCTTGCACTTGGCTTTGTTGAACTTCATGAGGTTTGCATGGGCCCATTACTCAATCCTGTCAAGGTCCCTCTGGATGGCAACCCTTCCATCTAGTGAACCAACTGCACCACTCTCAACTTGGTGTTCTTTTGATCATAGAAACAGCTCAAAATTCCCATAACATAGCTATTTTATTTTCATGTATAAAGTAGTCTTTCATTCACATTCAATGAAAGAAGTTCCTCATAATGTGGGAAACAGTTACATCAGTATTTTTCTACATTTAACCTTCTCACTGTTTTATCTCATCCCCTGTATTGATTTAATTATAGAACATACACAATGAAGTAGCTAGATACTGCGAAGGAAAACCAAATTCTTTTATCTCTTTCTTCCACCAAACTCTTGGTTAGAGTCACAGTGAGAAACCTCAGCTCAGCAGGAAAATGTAATTCCTGCCCTTTGATGTATTTAGGTTACAAGTCTCATAAAGTTAGCAAGTATCTGGTTGTGTTACGAAAAAAGAAAATAATTATATTGTCGGTGATGCTCTCATCTAGGGACTAAAACCACCACTGAAATTAAGGTAGAACTCTCTTTTTTTGTGTCTTGTTACTCCTTTAACAGTTGAAGTCCATTCTATCCCTATTATATGATTGCAGCATACCCCTTCACAGTAACAATGAGACTGAGAAAGGCATAAGTGGATGTTGTTGGATACCTAAAATCTTCTTTTTGATAATGTTCCATAAAAACCGAGTTGTTTTGTTTCAGCTATCTGTAGAATTTATCCAAGCAACGAAAGACAGGATCCTTCTTTCTTTAAGAATCAAAATTAGACATTTAAGTCTGAACAAGTCAATACTTTTGCAGTCAGAGAAGTGAAATGGATACTTCCATTGTAGAGTCCTTCATGGCAATCTAAGATTGGTAGATAAGAAAGGTCAGATATATTATCATTTATACGTGCTTATTTCTCAATTCCCATCCAGAAAATGAAAGTCATATAGTGTAGACCTCTGGAGCATATGAAGAATAAGTGAAGAATGCTTTCTTGAAGGTGATAAGATGTGTTGTCTTGCTCTTTGAGTAACCTGTTATATTGCCATAAAGTCCCCTATCAGTCTATCTTTTGATGAATTAGGACTGTTCAGATAACACATGTGTGTGTAGATGTGTGTTCTTAGTGAAACTTTTTGAAAGTTGTTCTTTTTCATATCAGAATGTCAATGAGACACTTGGAATTTCTGTAAAAATTCTGAAAGAAGAGCGTAAGTGGTCCTTAGTCAGGTATTCAAATGAGATCTCCCCGCTCTGCTTTATCACTGTACTGGGTGTACATGACAATGTTTTGGTAGCAGGGGTGCTGTAGAGGTGGTCTTTGTGAGAAGAGGTTGGAGCTACCCTGTGCCAGGGACAGACAGTTCCAGATGGCTCTACAATGGACTGCAGTCTGTGGAAGGACCCATGCTGGAACAGGATAAAACTGTGAGTAGGAAGGAGAGGCAGAGAGCAGCTGATCTGGACCTGTAACACTGAATCACCCATCCCATCTTCACCACTCTGGGGAGTTGTGGAGAGCAGTCAGGAGAGGAGGAGTGAAGTTGAGTCTGGGGAAGCAGGGTTGGAGGAGAAATGTTGATTTAAATTTTTGTCTTAATTTCTCATTACCTGAATCTATTTTACTTAGCAATAAGTTAAATTAATTTTCCCCAAGTGGAGTTTGTTTTGTCCGTGGTGGTAAATAGTAAGGAGTCTCCTTATCTTTACCCTGACCCTTGAGTCTTTCTTCCTGTTTTCTCCCCCTGTCCTGTTGAGGAGGGCAAGTGAGAAAAAGCTGGGTGGGCATCTGGCTGCAGATGTTGTTAAACAACCATAATCACAAACAAGCTTTTTTTTTCCTTTCCAACAAGTATTTGAATCTGGTTGATATTACAAGTATGAAATTTTTATATTCAAATTATGTTCAGATTCACACTACAGAGATTTTAAATACTTTTTTTCCAAAACCAAGATTATTGATTTAATGATCAGGCCTTAAAATAATTTTAGCATGTTTTGGTCTCTCACAAAGATTTCTTAGTAATGTTGACAGAGTTAACTTCACAATTAAATGCAGCATATCTATATGAATGTAACATTGTATGTGAACTTATTAGTTAGGGAAAAGCATAATGAGCGTCACCCCAGTGCCACACTCTCAAGACTACCTGTGTTTTGAATCCTAGTCAGCCTCAATACAGCATGATGCATCGTGCTTCATTGACACACTAAGTTGCTCACATTTTTCAGATATGAAACTACATTGCACTTTTCAGACATGTCCATTGCATCTCTTACAGAGTCTGTTCTGGTCTGTTTATATGTGTCCCTTGCGCCAGACAGAAAGCAGGGCTTTGTATGTCATAGATTCAGACAATTCTCTGGGCACACAAAAATGAGACACATCTCCTAAGTCATGGTAATAGACATGATTATGTCTAAAACATAATCGCATTTGGACAACTCCATAGTGTTTGGTGAAACTCAAACTAGAAGAACACCTACTTCAAAAAAAAAAAATTCAACAGTCTCTTTACTACAAATTTCTATAAGATCTCAAGAAGAGCTGCTTTGTATGGTAATTTTTAGAAGTCTGGCCTTTTCCTTTCAGTATCTGCATGGAAGCTTCTGGTTGATGAACAGTACAGAGATATGGTTCTTCATATCTGATGTCTAAATATGAATTTATAAGCACTTAGACTTGACAGTTTTAGCTCCAACTGCAGTTCTTTATTATCCTCAGATGCCTTTTTCTCATTACTCCTCTCACAGAGTTGTTCTTGAATATAGCTGTCTGTATTTAAGCTTCAAAAGAGGTTATTTATCACTTTTAAAACATTGTGACAGATGTGTAAATGCTTTAACATTTTCAGGTAAATATTTATTTCTAAAGTATTTTCTATCAGTTGCCTGTTATTCGACTATTTATCTGTGTTTTTTACAGTGATGTTTAACTTTTAAAAAAATTCTTCTACTTAAAAAAGCTAGTGTGAGCTACCAGCATTGGAAGCAGTACACCTGGATATGTGAATAACTGTGAACTCATCAGTAGGACTTAATGAGTAGCAATGTTCACCACCTCTGTAGCTTGTTCAAATTATACATGCTAATATGCCAGAAACTTTTGAATTTAATCACAAGTGAGGGTTTATTCATGAGCAGTTCAGTGTATAATTTGCCTTTTGGACCCGTCTGGCAGTCTTTTTATTCAAGAAAGAGCTAACATGGAATTTAATGAAGTCAATCTAGTTTGATGCTATAGAAATGGAGAATTGGTATGTATAAAATGTTTCTGAATTACAATTGCTTTCATATTAATTGAAGTCATTAATATAATGGTAGTAAAAGTCAATATTTACCCACTGATAAATCAAACTGTTCCCTTTGGTGCATGTATAGTGTGAACTAAAGTCATTCTTACAGTCCTAAAGGTTGAAATACTGCAGCTTTTCCTCTTTCTTTTGTGAAGGAATATTGAAGAGTGAATTCATAGCAAAGCACTGCTCCCAGTACTCCCTACAGGGGAGTGAAACCTACAGATTTAGCAGAGTATTGGAATAAAAGGTCTTGACCATCAAACACAGAGGGGGAGTTGGTTTCTAATGGTACCCCTCAGCTCCAGATACAGAGAATTAAAAAAAATTTAACATCCTGAGAATTCCTCACTGTCTCCTGGCTTTCTCTTGCATGTCTCTCTTTTTGGAGTTGTATTGGAAATATGAGGACAGCTTGATGTGAGGTGGAGACACAGGTGTTTAGCACAGTTTTTTGTGATTCACCAAAATGACAACACTTTCCAAGAACTAAACTTTCTTTCTTCCATTTAGAGA
>VYXH01009269.1:165507-185695 GCA_013397275.1 Burhinus bistriatus | reverse complement strand
TAAAAAACTCTCTTACTGGTAAAGTTTAATCTTACTGGAAACACAGTAGTATAAAACAAGGAAGTTACACTTACTTTCTCTGAAATAGAACAAATATCATTGATAATTCAACTGCTTATGCAAAGACTATGATTATCATTCCAGACTCTTTGAGGTATCCAGAACTGGGTGACACAGAACTCTAAATTCTTTATCATATTTTTAACCCCTGTGCAGAGATCTTGGATGCCACTGAACGTTTTAAATGGGACTTGCCACCTATGCTTAAGTGAATCCTTCCTCAAGTGTCAGTACATAGAGCTTTTGTCCTGTTTTCAAATATATTCGCTGTAAGAACTTCCAAGTTTTCCTTATTTGTACATGGGTGGAAAGTTTCTATGTCATTACATTGTCTTGAAATGAATTAATTTCTCTGTTGTTAGAACAGATCTTCTGTAGGCAAATGCATCATAATACTATTCTGATTAATATTTAAATTGCAGATGAGAATGCCATCAATATATTCATATATAACACAAAAAATAAACTATATGGTCAGCAACAAGAGATAACGTGTGTTTGTGAGTTTGTTTGTGTCTATATGAAGGAGGCAGCAACGACCAGCTTCAACTGCAAATGCAAAAATGAATGAAAGGTAGTTGTAATATGTAGTGAAAGGCATTGGTAAATCACTTGAGCAGTAATGCATTCTTTGGAAATAAGCCAGTCATTGATGATAATTCATTGCAAATATTTTGGATTCAGCTGTTTCCAGAACTGGGATTATGTATCAAAACCAGAATTATCACAAGTGAAAAAGTAAAACATTGTATTATTCTTAGGAATTTTGAGTCAAATACTTCCACCTTTTTGTTGAACTGTGCTTATTTCAGTGGTATCTGATTCTGCAGAAGTTTAAGCCTGCCTAGTAAGATTATTTCAGTAGAATATTTTTATTGTTTTGGTGGGTTAGATTTGGCTAACAGCCAAACACCAACCCAGCCACTCACTCACTCCCCTCCCTTAGTGAGGCAGGGGCAGAAAAGAAGATGAAAAAGCTTGTGGGCTGAGATAAAGGCAGGGAGATTGTTTGCCAACTACTGGAGAACATTAATTTAATTTGTTGTCATTTAAAATAGATTTGGGTAGACAGAAAGAAAGACAAACATTAAAACAACACATTTCTTCCCCCATCTCCCAAGCTTAATTTCACACCTTCCCTCCAGACTCTTCTACTCCTCCCCTGAGCAGCAGGGTGGGGTAAGAGGGAAACAGGTATGTGTGGCTCCTCTCTGCCACTCCTTTCTTCTCATACTTTTACCTTGCCCTGGTGTGTGCTCTCCCATGGGCTGTACTCAGTTCTTCCAGAAAAAAATTCTGCTCTGGAGTGTGTTCTCCCGCAGGCTGTCGTTCCTTCAGGAAATATCCATCTGCTCCAGCCTGGGTCCTCTCCTCCTCCTCCCCTTCCTCCTCCTTCTCTTTCTCCTCTTCCTCCTCCTCCTCCTCTTACACTTCTGACCTTGGTGTTCCCTCTGTTGTTTCTCACTGTTTTCCTTTCTTTTCTGCCTGTCCAGTATTTTCTCACCTTTCTTAAACATGTTTTCACAGAGGCACCACCAGCTTCACTTGTGGGCTCAGCTGTGTCCTGCAGCGGGTCCATTGTGGACCCAGCTGGAACCCACTGTCTCTGGCACAGGGAAGCCCCAGCGTCTTCCCACATAGGCCGCCTTTGCAGCCCCCTGCTCCTAAAACCTTGCCACATATACCCAATGAATCTGTAGAGCAAAAAAATTCACTTTATAATTTCACACTTTTCCAACATAAGATCCTACTTCAACGGGCTCTAACACTTTTCCCAGACCTGTCAAACCATTTGATAAAAGTGTTGAGGAGCAGTGATTTGTCTAGGGACCCTGCTACTCCAAATATGTGCCATGCTGTTAATTCAAATGGTGCTGCTTCATTTTCTATTATATTTTTCCTAGAAAATCTTTAGAAGGTCTTATTTTCTATTTTATGATATTTTTTTCTTCATTTGAAACTCTCATCTTTATTTTATGAAGCAGAAATACTGATTTCTGGCCGGGTTTTTGTTTTTTCTTTTTTAGATGAACCATAAAGCTGCGATCTTTTTACATACATGGATATTCATTAATAATTACTGTCTTTAGTTTCATAGAATATGATGCACATTGGATTAGATTTCAGCTACTTTATGTTCGTCAACTCAATGTTGAATTTCTAGACCACTTGTGGAATTAATTTAGGTAACATTTCATTTCTTATATTTCTCTGAATATAAAACTAATACTAATAAAATTCTGGTTAACTGTTGATAGCACACACATAATTTATCTATATGCAATTTAATCTTTTAAAGTCATTTGCCTGTTAGCGTATTACACTGTTGAAGTACTTGGCAGCAGTGGGAGAGGAAATTTATTCTGCTCTGGTTTTTGTTTGTTTCATTTTAATCTTTTTTATTTTTCTAACAAAAAGACAATTTTGTTGCTAAAATTCCTTGAAGCATCAACATTGGTTACTCATTGTCACCAACTGGTGGGAGCTTTCTGGGTTTTAATTTGGTCAATGATTGCATAGTTGTTCCAGTGATAAGTGAACTGTCAATCCACTAGTTTAAAAAATTATTTATCTGAAAATTCTGTTCTCAGTTTCACTGAGATATGCTGTGTCAGTATGGAAACAGCAGGGCACTAGATTTCACAGCTTTTAAGTGTTGGGAGGATTCTGGAGCTCAACACATCCACTTGTGCATCACGTTTGAGGGACCATTGTGGACTATACTTATGAGATCTGTGTAGGCACTAGGTTCACTATGCTATAATAAGCAAAAAAAGCATGTTTTCAGATTACAGTATCACAATGTTCAGATTATTAATGTATTTTAAATCAAGCAATAGCTGGATTAAAAATAAAAATTAAAGAGACAGAAAAAAATAATCCTAGGAAATCTGGTGGAAAAGTCAAGGTCTTCCCTCTCCCATTGCAGTGGAGTACCATAACCACTATATTATCCATTCCTTATGAATCTCTGGATTTTGTTGTATAGTAATTCAGTTTCAGTAGAAAGCATGTAGGACTTCCAGTGAGGTCCCTTTTCCCCAAAAACTAACTATACTGTGGCTATTTTTTGAGACTGTTTTGTAAGATGAGGAACAAACTGAACCACAGTATTCTATTTTTAGTTCAATATATTTCTTTAGTAGGTTGTTATTAGCACAATTTCAGTAAAGCTCTGCCCTGATTACCTTCTTCTGCAGTTGTGTTTTAAGAAGAGTGTACTCCAGATATCACCATAAGTATCTACACAGGTTGCCTAAACAGAAAGTTTTCAGGTTCTGGACGCCAACTATGGGGGTCTGCCACTTAGCCTATTATCTTCCTTGAGTAAAAATGTTCAAAAAGATCCTCAGAAATGAAAAATATTCAAATAATCAAAAATGTTTTGATTACCTTTTACTTATCTTAAAACATTTTAGTCTTTAACTTTGATAAAGTGTACAAGTATAAAAATTTGTATGCTGAAATGGTCTGTAACTTTCAAGAACTCTACCATAGAATAAGTCCATTTTAAATATTTCTTTTTCCATACAAAGAAAATGTAATGAAACAAAAATAAAAGGCAAATAAGCAAGTGCACTGAATAGTTTAATATCCACAAACAAAGCACATATGAAATATTGGACCAAAGTTTCTTTCCTCTCAAAAATTTAGTAACACTTTTGAATATTTAATGTTCTGTTGGTGGCTTTCTACCTGCACTAGAGCTATTAGCATTAATGCAAATTACAGCTCTGTAGCCTCAGATGTTACATTCAAAGCTCATTTTCTGATGTCATTATAAGATGGCTTTTTGGAAAAGTGATTTACTTTATTTTCTAAAATACTGTTCACAAGGATGTTCTGACATAATTAAGTCAATAACATTACTTATAATCCCCACATAAAAGTAATTATTTCATTGTCAAATATTATGCTGATGAATGTAGATTAACGATGTCATTTGTTACAATTATTGTTGGTTTCTGAAAATTCTGTTTCAGCTTGTAACCC
The DNA here is from genome assembly GCA_013397275.1 of Burhinus bistriatus. Lineage (NCBI taxonomy): Eukaryota > Metazoa > Chordata > Aves > Charadriiformes > Burhinidae > Burhinus > Burhinus bistriatus. Next base: position 181,642 of record VYXH01009269.1, on the reverse strand, counting down.
TATAGGCCTGTGATTACTTAAAGGAAGAACTAATGGAAAGTAACTTCACTGTTTACCAGCCGTATCCTGGGCTGCATCAAAAGAAGCGTGGCCAGCAGGTCAAGGGAGGTGATTCTGCCTCTCTACTCTGCTCTGGTGAGACCCCACCTGGAGTACTGCATCCAGCTCCGGAGCCCTCAGCACAGGAAAGACACAGACCTGCTGGAGCGGGTCCAGAGGAGGGCCACAAAAATGATTAGAGGGATGGAACATTTCTCCTATGAGGACAGGCTGAGGGAATTGGAGTTGTTCTGCCTGGAGAATTCACTGAGGAGACCTTATTGAGGTCTTTCAATACTTAAAGGGGGCTTATAAGAAAGACGGAACAGATTTTTTAGCAGGGCCTGTTGCGATAAGACAAGGAGTAATGGCTTTAAACTAAAAGAAGGTAGATTTAGACTAGATATAGGGAAGACATTTTTTACAATGAGGGTGGTGAAACACTGGAACAGGTTTCCCAGAGACATGGTAGATGCACTATCCCTGGAAACATTCAAGGCCAGGTTGGATGCAGTTCTGAGCAACCTGATCTAGTTGGAGATACCCCTGCTCCTTGCAGGGTGGTTGGACTAGATGACCTTTAAAGGTCCCTTCCAACCCAAACTATTCAGCCAGCTGAATATGAGCCAGCAGGGTGCCCAGGTGGCCAAGAAACATCTTGGTCAGTATCAGGAATAATGTGGCCAGCAGGAATGGGGAAGTGATTGTCCTCCTGTATTCAGCACTGGTGAAGCTGTACCTTGAATACTGTGTTCAGTTTTGGGCCCCTTACTACAACAAAGACATTGAGATTCTGGAGTGTGTCCAGAGAAAGGCAACAAAACTGGTGAGGGGCCTAGAGAACAAGTCTTAGGAAGAGCAGCTGAGGGAACTGAGGTTGTTTAGTCTGGAGAAAAGGAGGCCCAGGGGAGATCTCATCGCTCTCTACAACTACCTGAAAGGAGGTTGTAGTGAGATTGCGGTTGGTCTCTTCTCTCAAGTAACAGGCAATAGGATGAGAGGAAATGGCCTCAAGTTGCACCAGGGGAAGTTTAGGATGGATATTAGGAAAAACTTCTTCACTGAAACGGTTATCAAACATTGGAACAGGCTGCCTGGGGAATTGGTTGAATCACCATCCCTGGAGGTATTTAAAAGGTGGGTAGACATGGTGCTGAGCGACATGATTTAATGGTGGTTTTGGCAGTGTTAGGTTAATGGTTGAACTTGATGATCTTAAAGGTTTTTCCCAACCTAGACGATTCTGATTCTATGATTCTATGATTCTATTCTATGATTCTGTCATTCTATGATTTGGTCAGAAACTGACAAACTATGCATTCCTCCCATCTTGAGAAACCCAGGATAAGTATTTCAAAAGTTAAAACGCTATCCTTTTTGTGATTGCAAATGCTTTTCCTCCCTGTGCTCTGGAAAATTAAGTAGAAAGCAAGTCACAAGGCTTTGCGCTGTTCCGAATGCTGAAATAAATGGTACACTTGAACTATAGGGATATAACCTACTGTGGTGGCCTCAATACCATGCCTAGACACTCTACACGAGGAAGATGTTGTACCTGAAATTTATTAATAAAGTCACGAGCTTCTGGCAGGTCTAAAGTGGGATTACAATACACCATATATAATGCTTTCCAAAATAACAGTATTACTGTCTTTCTGCTAGAGATGCTTAAAAATCTTAAACTGACAAGTCCTAATGCTGATCCCAACCTCAGTTGTTCGCTCTTTGTGTAGCTCCTAATTAAGTCCCTATGGCATTAAATTGGCCTATATTCTTTCTTCTTCAGCCTTGAAACATACTACATGAATATGCATATACATGTACTTATTTTATACTGCCCCCTGCCCCCAGTGGTCCCCGGCACCAGAACAGCCCCAGCAGGGGCAGGGCAGGTCCCCCTAAGGGGCTGGGGTGGCCTTGGCCAGTTAAAGCTGGTTGGAGCTGGCTGGAGCTGGTTCCCCCAACCCTCACGTGGCTGTTGCCCACCCGTAGGGAGCTGCTACTTACTCGGGGCAACAGCCTGACCGACCCTGGAGATGGGGGGAACAACAGCCCTTTGTGTCAAGGGGCAGGCGAGCACTTTCTGCCTGCCCCGCGGGGCCTCCATGAGCAGCCAGGGTGTGGTGGGGTGAGTGGAGGAGAGACAGGGACCCATGACATGAGAGAACAAGGGTCTGTGCTAGTAATGACTTCTGTCTGGAAGCAGGAGGGGTACAAGAATCAATGAGGATGAAGGAGCAATAAAAACCTTGATGATGACTCGTACAATGATGTTAAAGGGCACTGTTTCCTTTATACCTGTTAGAATATGATTTTATAGTGTATTAGATTCCCTGAGGTCTGTGGCTGAGGCTGAGGTATAAATACAAGCAAACTTGTTCCATCTGAGCTAACTGCAGAGCCAGAAACCAGTAGAGAGCAGGCAGAGACTTTCCCAGTTACTACTCACAGACCATTTCAGGCAAGGTGGCAGCACAACCACGTCCAGACTCCTGTCACAAAAATAATTGGATAGAAGGATTCTTCCAAGAATTACATGGACTTGCTATGTGCCTTCTGAAATGTGGCTGTCAGAGAAGGAATTGGAAAAACTGTGATGGTTCTGCTGCTGTTACCTGTTACCTGATCTCTCCCGCTGAGAGATTAGATCACGTTCCAGTTAAACTAAAAGGAAAACCAAAACTCCAGACACTTTCCAGCAAAAGACTTGTAAAGCTCCATACTTCTATTTAACATATTGCCATCATTCCTAGTTTGGGAGACCTTGCTGTTAAAGCTTAGGATCTAAGAAAGTCAAATTTGAAGACTTATAATACAGTTTTCAGATTTGTGTCCACATCACTTTTTGGATTAGTCTTAATTCCCCTTTTTTTCCCCCTAAAGACTTTTTGCTTTAAACCTTCTGGTCAGCATGCCATATTTAATTTGAAATGATGATCTATCATTAAAGATTCCTTTTCTCTAATAAATTTAAGTTCTTTTTCCCTTTATTTTATTTCCCAAAAAAATAATTGTGCAGCATCTTTCCATTCCCAGGGGCACTGAAATCTGCTAAATTCTTTCCTACAAGCATTTACTCAAGGAAGGCACTATTTTATTTTTTTTTTTTTACCTATTTATTTTAGTCCTCTCCTTGGTACCAAAACTGATCCTGGAAATCACGTCAAGACATATGAATGACAGGGGTACAATTAAACGTGGCTTCACAAAGGGCAAATCATGCCTGATGGTTCTGTTGTTCTTCTATGATGGAGTGACTGCATCAGCAGACAAGGGAAGAGCAACTGATGTTAGCTACGCGGACTTCTGTAAGACATTTGGTACAGTCCCCCACAGCATCATTGTTGCTAAATTGGAAAGGTAGAGGTTTGATAGATAGACTATTTGATGGATAAGGAATTGGCTAGATGTCCATGTCCAAAGAGTTACAGTCAATGGCTCAGCATCCAAATGGAGAGCATTAACAAGTGGTCACGCCTCAGGGGTCCATATTGGGACCAGTACTGTGCAGTATATTTATTAATGACATAGAGAGTGGGACTGAGTGCACCCTCAGCAAGTTGGCAGATAACACCAAGCTCAGTGGTGCAGTTGATTCGCTAGATGGAAGGACTGAGTAATGGGCCCATGCAAACCTCATGAAGTTCAACAAAGCCAAGTGCAAGGTCCTGCACCTGGGTAGGGGCAATCCCCAGTATCAATACAAACTGGGAGATGAATGGATTGAGAGCAGCCCTGAGGAGAAGGACTTGGGGATACTGGTTGCTGAAAAATTGGACTTCAGCTGGAAAAATGTTCTTGCAGCTCAGAAAGCCAGTCGTATCCTGAGCTGCATAAAAAGAAGTGTGGCCAGAAGGTCAAGGGAAGTAATCCTGCCCCTCTGTTCCAATCTCATGAGACCCCACCTGGAGTACTGCATCCAGTTCTGGGGTCCCCAATACAAGAAAGACATGGACCTGTTAGAATGGATCCAGAGGAGGGTCATGGAAATGATTAGAGGGCTGGAGCACGTCTCCTGTGAAGGAAGGCTGAGAGAGTTGGGGTTGTTGAGTCTGAAGAAGAGAAGGTTCCAGGGAGACCTGATTGTAGCTTTTCAATAATTAAAGGGGGCTTAGAAGAAAGATGGAGAAAGACTTTGTCATAGGGCCTGTAGTGACAGAACAAGGGGCAAGGGTGTTAAACTGAAAGAGGTTAGATTTAGACTGGATATAAGGAAGAAATTTTTTACAATGAGGGTGGTGAAACAGTGGAACGTGTTGCCCAGGGAAGTTGTGGAGGCCCCATCCTTGCAAGTGTTCAAGGTCAGGTTGGATGGGGTTTTGAGCAACCTGATCTAGCAGCAGGTGTCCCTGTCCGTGGCAAGGGGGCTGAACTAGATGATCTTTAAAGGTCCCTTCCAACCCAAGCCGTTCTACGATTCTATGATTCTAAGTTGTTCCCTAATCTGATCCTCTGCCACCAAGGACAAGTCTTCCTTGCTCCAGACTTTCCCCCCTGGTCACCAGGGCCTGGGATTCCTGAGGGCGAGTCTTGCTTACTAAGATGTACTTCATTAAGACTGAGTCAAAGAAGGCCTTCGGTACCTCAGCCTTTTCCATGTCCTCAGTAATTTGTAATTATTGAGTAAGCAAATGATACAGGGGAAGTAAAAATTGAAAAGAAGACAAAGGAAAAATGAAAGAGGGAAGAAAGGAAAACAAAATTGCTACTCCTGGGAACAAGGAGGATACAAGAGATTATAAGACAAAAGTGGTATCAGAAATGTAATAAAAGGTGGAGGAAGGACTGCTATAAATGGAACTTCTGTGCTAAGAGAAAAAAGTTGATAAGACAAGTACAAGGAAGACATTAGAACAGGTCTAGAGGAGGGCTATGAGAATGGTCAGTGGGCTGGAACATCTCTCCTATGAAGAAAAGCTGGGAGAGTTGGGGTTGTTCAACCCGGAAAATAGAAGGGTCCAGGGAGACCCTATTGCGGCCTTTCAATACTTAAAGGGGTTTTATAAGCAAGATGGAGACAGACTTTTCCCCAAGGCCTGTAGTGATAGGACAGGGGGTTTTAAACTGAAAGAGGTTAGACTTTGACTGGACATAAGGAAGAAATCTTTTACAATGAGGGTGGTGAGACACTAGAACAGGCTGCCCACAGAAGTTGTGGATACCCCATCATTGGAATTGCTCAAGATCAGGTTGGATGGGGCTGTAAGCAATCTGATCTATTGAAAGATGTCCCTGCTCATAGCAGGCAGGGTTGGACTAGCTGATCCTTAAAGGTCCCTTCCAACTCTAACCATTCTACAATTCTATGATTCTATGATTTGTTTGATCAAACTTGTATGTTCATAACAGTGCTATTCTGCAAAAGTAGTAACAAAAAAGACTGAAAAACATGCAAAACTGTTTTTGAGGGAAGATGAATTAAATGTGTGAAGTCTGAACCTGAACTACAAAACATATATAGAAAACAAAACAAAGCAGGAAAGAAATGCATGCCTATGCATTTCTGTTTTGTGTCCCATTTGTGTGCCTCAAATATACTGACAAACTGGAGAGGTTACAATGAAAAGCCGTGAAAGAACACATGACGTGAGGGGTGACTGAACAGCTTGGAGAAGAGATAGCTAAGGGGCGATTTAATAGCAGTCTTCTATTGACTAAAGCAGGGGTACGGATAAAAGAGTGTTAGATTCCTTTCAGGGGTGCACCGTGAAAGAACAAAGGACAGTGATCACAAGGTGCACAAAGGGAAATTCTGATAAGATATAAGTGGGGAGGGTAAACAAACCAAAAAAACCAGAATGAGAATGGATAAGAACTCGAACACTTTGTCCAGAGATGCTATGGAATCTCCATCTTTAGAGATATTCAAAATATGACTAGATAATGAGTAATCTGATCTAACCTTAAGGGCTGCAGGGTGTGCCCTGCATTTACGCTGTCGGATGTCAGTGGTGAGCATGCCTGTGGGAGGTGTGGCCAGGCAGATATGCATCCTGTGCAACCTGCTGTAGGTGACCCTGCTCTGGCAGGTGAGCTGGACTAGATGATCTCCAGAGGTCCCTTCCAACCCCGGTGATTCTGTGATACTGTTATCTGTGTTTTGAGCAGGAGGTTCACACACATCACTACCTCCAGTAGTCCCTTTCAAACTAGTATTTTTTTTCTGTGATTTCATAATTCAATATTTTTTTGGTAGTCTAACTTAAATTATAGATAAGGACAGCAAAAAAATCTGTAGGCAGCAGAAGTAAGGTCAATAATCATAAATTTCTTAATATATGTTCAGAGGAAGTGAGGTAGTAATGTTGGTACAAATACTAGATTAAAAAAATAAGAAAGGCATTAATAATTCAGATACAATAGACGTGCAAAGAATGCATTTATTCTGTAGTAAAAAAATACAGTCATCTTATATTGAAAAAAATATTTTATGTTTCATATTTAACTGGATGAATGGTAAACATTCTGAAAGTGAAGAAACAGTCCACTCACCGCAAAGACCATTAAAAGCATGGATTAATGGAAAGAATTTGTAAGTATGCCTGATCTGACACTTGGAAAAAAGGTTGTCTAGCGAAAAGCAAATGTAATTCAGTCTATGTAGTTTACCCAGACAGTAAGAAGTGACTTAGTCACAGTCCAAAGTATGTTCATAAAGAATGGATTCCTTACTGTTTCTATAATACAATAAGAAAAATTGCCATGAGGAAAGGATCTGATATTTCTTAATCATAATTCGTCAAAGAATCAGGAGATGAGGCTGCTACTGTCTAATTAGAAGGCAAATACGGGGCTCAAAATATGCTTTACTTTTCCCACGTATATGACATAATACCCGATTTAAAGCTGCTGGTACAATGTAGTTTCTATTTTGTGATGGTGGTGCATATCTGAGTGAACAAATTCTGGCAACTTCTGTTGGAGATGTAAATTTGATAAGAAATGGATATGTGGTACTCAGTCTATACAGTGAAAATTTAAACTAGGAGAACCTTGGAGTCCCTTCTTAAAATTCCCCTCCTTGGCTCTGCTTTTTGGAATTTGCTTTGATCTCAATCTATTACTTGAACAAGGAGAAAAGGTTCTAAAATTACAAAAAAATAAATTAATTAAGCTGAAGCTCTGTAACAGATCCATAAAAGACTGAAGACTGTGAGTCTCATCCTGAAGTATACTAAAGATATAATCAAATCAAATATTTACAATGGGAAGAGTAAATGACTGTGTAGAATTACGTGGGAAGTGAGTACATTTTGTTATGTAACATGAAATGTGTCTGAATCAGCCCTTCATATTAAGGTATATTACATGTAATAGAAGAAGTTCTTCAGAAATTTAGAAGGTACTTTAGTGTTTATTTTAACAAGAAGCTTGTAATTCTTATACAGAAATTAGTCAAAAAAAAATCCAAATTAGTTTTTTATTTTTAAATATATTTAAATTCCTCATCAAAAGACAGTAGAAACCTTCGATAACACACTTAAAAATCCTTGCAGATGAACTACAAGACAGAGTGAGTCATTGCCCAGAGGAATTAATAAAGGCTCTGTAAATGTGTGTGCATTGTGTCACGATGTTGAAGCATTCAGCATTTTCAAAAAAATAGTTTGAATAGAAGTAAAAATTACAAAAACAACAAACTTGAGGAGTGATCTTTTTTAAAAAAGTTTGTTTCAAAATGTTAGGGAGCAGAAAGCAACACATTCACATGGAAGTTACTGTTGTTGCCAATTTATACAGTTACTGAAATCAACAAAAACTCTGTAAGATACTTCAGTGTTTTGCATTTTCATTCTAGGGAAAAATGTAGTACTTTGTCTAAAATGAAGTAAGATGAAAGTAATGTTATTTTAAACATAATATCTCTTCACTGCTCAAATGTAAACTTGTTTTTATAATTGATGATGTTTGATAATTTGACCTGCTGTCTTGGTTGCACTAATGGTTTCATAGCAATGACAGAGGTACAAAAAATCCTACATTTCCCATACAAAAAAAAATAGTTACAGTACACCTAAGAGGGCTAACATTCTACATATGTTTAAAAATACTTATATAGAAAAATAATAATTTAGAAGGAAGAAATGGCAAAAAGAGCCTTTTCTGTCAGCTGAATAATGTAGTATGACTCAAACATGCAATAAGACTGTGTACAGAAGAATAGAACAATATAAGTGGTACCCACTTGAAGTGTCTTTAAGGTAACAATTAATTCATAAAAAGATGTGCTAACATTGTTATAGAATGATGAACCAAAAGAATTTTTGACATTTCCTTGTCCTAAGTTAGAAGTAGAAGACAGCTATCTTATAAAATGTCTTTAAATGAAATAAATGCTTTGGTATGAAAAATGAATGGAAACAAAATAAAGTATAATTTACGAATGAAGGGAGAATTTTCTACATATTCTATGTTTTGTATCTGGAAAAGATGACAAGAATTATTGCCTTCAACTACAGTCATGTGACTTGTTTGGTTGGCTGGTTGCTTGCAGGAAAGTTATAGCAAATGTCCTGAGTAACAAAAGTTGGGGTCACATGAAAGCTATAAAAAACTAACATCACTACAAAAAGTTTATTAATCTAGGTGAAAATATATGTAAATATTTTAATTGTTGTGCCATTTCAGTAGGATAAAAGTTTCATCAGATATGTAGGGGATCCTTTTCCTAAAATAACTTTTGAGAAGAGGTTAGTTAAAGGCAGTAATAATGACATGCAGTTCTCAAACTATATAGTGCTGCTCAGCCAGACCTGTAGGCAGCCACTGATTTATTTAAGTTAATAATTTATTAACTCATAGTAATCTTTGCATTAACTCAAAACCAAGAATTTAGTATTCCCAGGTGGTTGGATCTGGGCCTAAATCCTGAGAGGTGAAGGAAGTAGAATCTTGTCAGATTTCCTTGGCTCTTGTTAGATTTCTTTGGCTCTGAGTAAGTACTGGACACCAAGAAAATATCAAGTATGAGAGAAAGAAGCAGCTTCATGCTGGATGAAAACTGGAAATCTGGATAAAGAAGATTTAAAAAGCAGTTCACCCCAAATCCAGCAACATCAGCAAGAAAGAAAATCAGAAGCAGCAATTCTAGAAAATGTGACAATAGACGTTTTCAGTTAACTGAGAGCATCACCATGATGCTCCATGAAGCTCCTGTTATAGTCTTTGACAATATAAGGATACTGAACATATTTAAAATGGAACTTGGAAGAAAGAGACATTTAAAACAAACTATTAATAAAGTGTTAAAGGCATAAATTAAGGTGAAAACAACAGCAATCTGACTGATTCAAGTATAAAAAATCATGAGGTTTTGATTTTGAATTACTGCCAAGATATCAAAATTTTATTAGAACAAGGAAAAAATAATTTAGAGAGGACTATGGAGAAAGAATGACTTCTCCAAAAATGGCAGAGAGTGAGAAGTTGTCTACTGAAGATCAATTTATTGTAGAATTTCTTCAAAGACAGTAGCCAAGCAGGCTACATCAGCAAAGCCTCAGGAGGCAAACAAGCCAGAACAAATTATCATACTGCCACCTGATAGCAATCATACTGATTTCATAAATGATGTTAATGTAGTTTTTTCTCAAATAAACATATGTTTGCTTTGCTTGTTGTTCAGTTCTGAACCATCTCTGAAATGGAAAAGATGTATCCATGGTCAAATAATGACTTGACTTCAGACTGGGTATTCATACACACCTTTGATAGTGTCAGGCTTTTTAGATATGGTTTATGTCTATTCAGTTTGAAAAAGACCTGTAGGTGATTACGTACACATAACCTAAGAGACGCTTTTGTTAGTCAACATGTCAAAAAATGTCATTATATTTCTTTGATGCATTTATTTTTAAAAATTTTTGTTTGTTAATGATCTATTTATTGTAGAAAAGGTAGTTTGAGGGAATGTATCTTTAAGATACTCTCCAGAGTAATTTAAAAGTAGTTGTTATGTAATATGAGTGCTCATTTTATCCCATGCTGATCAGCTGAAATGAAAACACTTAATAAAAATGACGTCTCTTAGATTCCTTGACTTTGAATCATAGAATCATAGAATACCAGGTTGGAAGGGACTTCAAGGATCATCTGGTCCAACCTTTCTTGGCAAAGGCACAGTCTAGACAAGATGGCCCAGCACCCTGTCCAGCTGAATCTTAAACATGTCCAATGTTGGGGAATCCACCACTTCCTTGGTGAGATTATTCCAATGGCTGATTGTTGTCATTGTGAATTTTTTTTCTCTAATGTCCAATTGGAATTTCCCCTGGAGTAACTTGTACCCATTACCTCTCGCCTTTTACATGTGACTCCTTGTACAAAGGAGTCTCCATCTTCTTTGTAGCCACTCTTTAAATACTGGAACATGGTGATAAGGTCTCCCCTAAGCCTTTTTTCTCAAGGCTGAACAAACCCAATTCGCTCAGCCTTTCCTTATATGACAGGCTTCACAGTCCTTTGATCATCTTGGTGGTCCTCCTCTGGACCCTCTCCAGCCTGTCCACATCTGAACGCAGTATTCCAGGTGTGGTCTAACAAGTGCTAAGTAAAGTGGCATAATGACTTCTTTATCTCTGCTGGTGATGCCCTTGTAAATGCAACCCAGCTTCCTGTTGGCTTTCTTTGCTGCAGCAGCACACTGTTCACTCATATTGAGCTTGTTGTCCACCAGGACCACCAGGTCCCTTTCCACAGAGCTGCTCTCCATCAGGGCAGATCCCAGCCTGTGCTGCACTCCTGGATTATCTTTTTCTAGGTGCAAGACCTTACACTTGTCCTTGTTGAACTTCATAAGGTTCTTGTTAGCCCACTCTTCCAGCCTATCCAGGTCTTCTTGTAGGGTAGCTCTCCCTTCCAAAGTGTTCTCTTCCCCACTCAGTTTGGTGTCATAGCAAACTTTGTCAGGATACACTTGATCCCATCATCCAGATCACTTAGGAAGGTATTAAACAGCATTGGGCCCAATATCGATCCCTGGGGGACCCCACTTGTGACAGGTTGCGAGTTTGAAAGGGAGCTATTTGCCACCACCCTCTGGGTGCAGCCTGTCAGCCAGTTCCCCACTCACCACACAGACCACTTGTCTAGACCATAATGCATCGGTTTATCTAGGAGGAGGCTGTGTGGAACCGTACTGAAAGACTTGGAGAAATCCAGGTAGACAATGTCCCCGCTTGCCCCTCATCAACCGAGCAAGGTTACTTTGTTGTAGAAGGCGACCAGGTTTGTCAAGCACGATTTGCCCTTGGTGAATGCCATCACGTGCTTCATTTGACTTGTGATAGCCCCCAGGACGATTCATTTCATAACTTTCCCAGGGACTGAAGTAAGACTGATGGGCCTATAATTTCCTGGATCCTCCTATAAGCCCTTCTTGAATGTAGCTCTCCCTAGAAAGGGAGAATTCATGTCCTTGTGTGGTTGGACCATAATCTGTCTTGTGCCTCAAAGGCTCACACCTGTGCAAGGCAGTTGTGGTCTATTGCACCTGTGTGATTACCCATCATGAAGATTTGTATTCATCCTAGAAAGCACCCAGTGAGGGCAGACAGCTAAACAATAAACCTAAATTTAAAAACACTCAAACAGCATGTGGGCAATGCATTAGAAAGGGGTTTCTCTATTCTCAAAGGTTAGAAGAAAAAGGAAAAGGAGTGGGAAGATGATGTCTGTGATGACACCTTTCCACAGTAGCTGTCCTGATCTGTATTTGTGGCATGCTTTGTGATTTCACAGTGTTACCAAGTTTGGGGTTGATTTGAGAACTAGAAAAATTTACTTTTTTCTTCTTGGTCTTCAGGGGAAACAAGTTACCAGGGGAGAATTGAGAAATGCTTTAACATACGATGGAATTATTCTGTACAGAAAATAATTGTATGTGACTAAGAACAAGCAGGTAGAAACTTTCATTGTCAATAGAATTACTAATACAATTACAATACAATATCCATACATACCTATTTCATTCAGTTGGAAATCTTGATTAAAATTCTTTTTCACCATGACATAATGCCAAGAAATGACAAAGGAATACAAGAAACTGTAAACAAAATGCAACCTAGCGCACAAGGGAAAGATTTGATGAGAAAGAACAGCATTACTACCATAGCAACAATCTGTCGCATATACAGTTTCTTAACTTTACATGCAGCTTTATCATTTTAGTGGGTGAGGGAGGTGCCCAGCTGTAGTATTTTTATGTCTAGTCCTTAAACTTGGGCTTTCAGCACAGAAGATATTTTTTTCTTGGTATTAAATCTGTTCCACTGAAAGGATATTAAATTCGTTTACTGTATTCTAATAAAACAGGTGGATTTAGGCAGTGTAATATTATAATGTAATAGAGACCAATTACTGCTGAAAAGAAAAAGCATGGATGTGTTGTCATAATAGTAATTAAAAGAAGTGAACATCTAGTGTATGAAGAATGAACTGAAGAGATTAAACTGGAATCTAATCTCGTAAGGGGTGAACTGAAGGACAGAAACAACCACAAACCATAAGGTGGGAAAGGGTTATGGGTGATCGCATTTGAGTCACATGAATGCGTACATGAAGCCTTGATATTTCTGTCTAGAAACCTCTATGAAAAATGTGTGTCCATGTCATTCATGCATGCGTGGTACAACTCCCTGAAGAGTGAGCCTGAAATAGAAGATATGCTATAACTGCAAAACATTCTGGAGGACTGCAAGTCAATTCTGCAGGTCATGCAATACATCAAAAGGGCATCAGAGTTACTATGCCTGAGCAAACCAAATTCACTGGGAATTTATAGTACACTAAATGTATCCCCAATGCATCAACACATTGAACTAATTGAATTTGTGCTATTCTATTAAACTGCATATATACAACAATGTTTTTTTCAAGATTCCAACTGTTACGCAGCCCAGTCAGAACAACTATTATTTCTCTGTAGAATACTACAGATCAGACTCACAAATCCCCGCCACAGGTTTCATAGTTAAGATACCCAAGCCACACTAGCTTCCTCTTTCAAAATAACATCTGAGTAAAAGAAAAAAAAAAAAAACCCTTGAATAAGTATAAAGCAAAAAAACAGGGGAATGTAAAAAGAAATTGAAAAATTGAATTAAGGATTTTCTAAACAATGAGTACAGAAATAGAGTATTACATGGAAGGTAAGGTAATTATTTTAATTTTTACAAGCTTAAGATATGTTATCATGCATAAAAGGACTTCCATAATGGTGTGGGAGCTTTAGTGATAATGACAATAGATTATTTTGCTTTTGTAGCCTGGCTAACCTACAATGTGGAAGTGGGTACATGCGTTTCTACTGATGTATCTTCCAAAGGTATGTGCACAGTGTCATCACACTTGAAGGCCTCATACTGTCTTCAGAATTTAAGCTCCAAGCACGTTGCCTACTACCACTATACCTTGAATCTATACAGAGACACTTTCAAGGTTCAGCCTTCCTCTTACAGGTGATGCAGACATAACTAGGTATAGCAAGATGGTATATTACTTTCAGATACGCCCTCCAATGTTAAAATAGAGGCATAGCCAGAAAAGACAGGATACCAGAAAAAAGATCCTGGGCACATTAGCATCTTTGGACACTCAGATTAAAGTATACAGATACACAAGTTTCATATTTCCTAATATGCCTGAAATCTATTGCTCCTCACAACCAGATCAGTTTTCATTGTGGACCAGGAAGGTCAACATCTGTTCCAAAAATAAACGACTGCTCAGTTGCAGTGAAGATTCATCTACAACATTATCCTATCTCTGAAATTAGCCAATACAGAAGCCTAAACAAGAGTAAATACGTAAATTTTTACTTCCTTGCTGCCCACCAGCTGCTTCCAAAGATTAGTGACTTGGACTTCTTAGTAAAGAAGTAGTATCTTACTACAGTACATATTGCCTAATTTTAGGTGTCTGCAATCTATACATGCAGCTGTACATCTGAGCTAGTGTCCTTATTCAACCTCAGTAGTCTATGGAGAGAAACAGAAACTCTGTGGGCCGGTTAAAGAAACCATAGAGATTGAGGTAATTATCTCAGATTTAGATTACTTCTTCAGTTTCCACAGTTGCATTTTGAACCAATGTAAATATTTGGTATCACAAATATCTGGCACTCAGTTCCACTACTTAGCTGTGTTCTGTGAGATGCATTGTTTTGTCTGTTTTTAACTTATCTTTTTAATTTGATATCTACCAGTTCTTCTATTTTAGCTTGCATTACAAGACAGTATCTTGCATAATGATATCTTGTATTATAAGAGATAATAAGTTTTTACATGTGAAAGTGATCTGCATTTTATGCTCTCCTTCAGCCCAAAAAGGTTCCCTTTAGTGAAGGACACTGAGTAATGGGGTGAATATTTCATTTTCTTATAGTGATACTGTGCTACCTTGCTGAAAGTATCCCTGGACCCTAGAAAGAGATTGTTAATCTGTTTTATACTGACATCCAGGTCTTCCACATCCTATACGGTTGCTTTGTAAGAAATCCATTGTATAATGTTGTTGGAATGTCACCTACTTGGGTGGCACAACTCTTTATGATTCGAGTACTTAACCCAATGATAACAAGCATGTTCTGGATGTATAATATGATGCTAATGCTCATAAGTCAGCTGTCTAATTTGACGCCTTAATCAAGGATATGAGCTACATTCCAGGAACATCAAAAAAAGGAAAATGTTTCAGTCCTTCAGCTCCCAAGTTATCTTGGGATATACTTCTACAAGAGCTCCTGAGGTCATATTGGATTAATGTAGACCAGCAAAGGTAGGCTGACCCAATTACAGGACAGGCATGCATAGGGACTGCTTCAAAAACACATGAGCAGGCTATACACAAAGCATCTCACCTATAGGTGCAGGAAAGGTAGACTATTTTCATTGTCACAGCATGTTAGTTCAACCAAGCATCTGCCTCATTTGCAATCCAAGTTTAGCATGCCTAGAAATGAAATAAATCAATGTAAATTTGCAATCTATTCTAAGAAAGGTGAAAAGTTGTCATTCCATGTGTTTTGTCCCATTAATTCCCATAACCTAGTGTTTCCGGTTCCTCCTCTTCCCATCACGCAAGCACGAGCTGAAAAGATAATGGATGAAATTCCTTGATATAGTAATGTGATTGACAAATTGTGTATTCACTGAAGCAGAATTAGGTTTTTACCTCTTTTTTTAACAAATATTCTTGTAAATTCAACCAGGGATCCAAGTTAAATATCTTTATGTGTTTGTTTGGTTTATGTTTCATAAATCAAAGCCAGCATTAGAAGTTTCTCAAACCAAAATATATCCTCCTATACACTTTTGTAACTGATTTGTTTCTAAATTGTGTCCAAAATTACATGTGCAAAGATATACTTAAAGAGATATATATAGTTAAAAATATAGATAAAGTACTGCGGTTAAAGATAATAAGAAGAGGCTCTTTCAGTATATCGAGAGAAAAAGGAAGACTAGGGAAAATGTAGGCCCATTGATGAATGAGATGGGCACCCTAGTGGTGGAAGACACAGAGAAGGTGGAGTTACTGAATACCTTCTTTTCTTCGGTCTTCACTGCTGAAGCTGTCCCTCATGAATCCCAGACCCGGGAGGCAAGGGGGAAGGTCTGGAGAGAGGAAGGTTTTCCCTCAGTTGAGGAGGGCCGGGTTAGAGACCACTTGGCCAGAAGTCCGTGGACCCGGATCAGATGCACCCGCGAGTGCTGAGAGAGCTGGCAGATGTTATTGCTAGACCACTCTCCATCATCTTTGGAAGGTCATGGGGAACAGGAGAGGTGCCTGAGGACTGGAATAAGGCTGACATCGCTCCAATCTTCAAAAGTCTGAAGAACAGGAAGTTATTGAAAGTGGCCAACACAGATTTACCAAGGGTCAATCATGCTTGACCAATCTGATAGCCTTCTAGGATGTTCTAACTGGTTGGCTGGATGAGGGGAGAGCAGTAGATGTCATCTACCCTGATTTCAGCAAGGCATTTGACGCTGTCTCCCATAATATCCTCATCAGGAAGCTGAGGAAGTGTGGGCTAGATGAGGAGATAGCGAGGTGGATTGAGAGCTGGCTGTGTGACAGAACTCAGAGGGTTGTG
>VYXH01009269.1:144283-165471 GCA_013397275.1 Burhinus bistriatus | reverse complement strand
ACAAAGATGACTGGGGGATTGGAGCACCTCCCTTATGAGGAAAGGCTGAGAGAGCTGGGACTCTTTAGCCTGGAGAAGAGAAGGCTGAGGGGAGACCTTATTCTTGCTTAGAAGTATCTAAGGGGTGGGTTGAAGAAGGATGGAGGCAGACTCTTTTCAGTGGTTCCCAGGGACAGGACGAGGGGCACCGGGCACAAGGTGGAACATCGGAAGTTCCATTCAAACCTCAGAAAAAACCTCTTTACGGTGAGGGTGACAGAGCACTGGAACAGGCTGCCCAGGGAGGCTGTGGAGTCCCCTTCTCTGGAGATTTTCAAGACCCGCCTGGATGCAGTCCTGAGTAATGTGCTCTAGGCATTCCTGCGTCAGCAGGGGAGTTGGACTAGATGATCTCTAGATGTTCCTTCCAACTCTAAAAATTCCGTGATTCCACGATTCTATGATTTAATGGTGCTACCAGGACAATACAGTTTGAATATAAACAACATACTACCAACAAGCAATGGCTTTAACAAAAATGGTGATACTAGAGACAGATTTTCTATAAATTTAGAGATAAAAAGATAATAAAATAGCTAGGGCAAGGCAATTTCCAGTGAGAATCTAGAATCTCCAGAAAAAGACATGGAGACATTAAAGCAATCTTCTGGGTTGGTTTGTTTTGCAAAAATAATCATAAAATTGCTAGAGATGATAGTTTAAGCCAAAGATACTTCACAAATTTAAAGTGTCAAATGAGTATATTTTGTTCTTAACTTTACAAGAAATGAATGGCAGAGTGATTAAAACTAGACATGGCTCTATTATGTCTAGATTCCTACAAAACCAAAGCTCAGCAGATAGTGTGGTCTGCATTTTAATGCCTAGTGTCTTTAAAGTACTCCTTATGATACCATCACAGTAGTTAGAGGTTACAGATATTGCTGTCATTTTTATTTATAAATTTCCAGAGGGAATTTTTGATAAGGCCACTTGAAGGAGACAGAATGAAGATCAATCTCTGGAGTATAATTTGGTAGGATAAATGCTCTCTTAGAGGACTTAACCTAATTATAGTGACTATAAGGGGAACCTAGAGGACCACTCTTACAGCTTAGGCAGATCAGTTGTACAGAAACTGGGGAGAGCTGTTGCCATCACAAAGGTCTTGGGTAAAGCCGAGAGATGTGCTGAGTCTCAGCTGTGGCAACTGTGTTTGCCAGAACCTGAGAGCAGAACGCATAGCATGAAGCATGAGTAAAGTTAATCTGACATTGCTAATATTACTAAAATGCATTTCAAAAGTCAGAGTACATAGTTACAGATAGATACATGCATACACACGAACACACACACACACTTCACAGACTGGTGGAAGCAAAGATTTGTGTTTCATTCCTACTTCAGTTTCACTGGGCTGTTCCTGATGAGTTAATGTTTGTTGTCAATATGTCTTACAAGAAAAAAATAAATAGCAAGCCCATGCACCATGAGGAAATAGTCTGTAGCTTCAAAGTAAAAGAGGTCAGTCAATACATTTTACCAAGGTCTTTGTGTTATTTGCAAAGGATGTAATAGTTGTTTAGGATGTTTTGATCAATACGTTTGACACACTGAGCATTTCAAAATCATATCAGCAGTCTACAAGTCTCCAAAAGGATTTCTGGGCCTTTTCTTTTATATAAGCTTAGAACCTAATGTCCTCCCTGAATGTGACAAAGGACTTCAGTATTTCTATAGTGATAGCTGTCTTGTATCCACATTATTTTGAGAATTTCATACTCAGCAGTATGACTGCTTTCTACTCAAGTCCATGAGGGTTGGTTTTTGTTAGTTTTATAGTATCCATGGGTTTGATTAGTACTTTGCAGAAACATGGAAACTCCACCAAAGAAATTATGTATTAAATGAGTTCAAATGTAGCACAAAAAAAGGTGGAAAATAACTATAAGAATAATTCCTCATGTAAATTTGAGCTACAGTGGGGTTTTTTTCCTCTTTTTTCTTCATATGTACTTCATTTTTTTCCATATTTCTGCACACATACAGGAATGTATACTCATATGGACACTATTTAAAATTCTTTCAAATTCTTTCTTCCTGTCTTTTTTAACTCTAAAATGTTCCCATTTATCCAAACAGTATTATTAGGATATTCTGAGAGTTTGTCCATGTATGTGTATGTATATGCAAACATATACACATGCATATATATATATACACATGTACATATGTTTTAATAGCTTAATCAAATTATATATAATTTCAATGCCATTTCAGATATCTTAGATTATCTTGCCACACCAAAGAGTGTGGCTTTCTCTTAAAGCCTGTGTCAGCAAGATGTCATGCAAGTCAACAGACATCTTTCATACACTAGAACATCTAAAGAGGTACTCAGTGTTTATGGGTGATTTCTTCCCTTACTCTCTGTTGAGCATAATGGGAGCTCAAGCAACTAGTTCAGATAAAGGTATCCTCACTGTAGACACATAAAGTTAGGGCAAGCTGAATCCCACCCAGGTCCCTTTTCATAGATGCTTGCTATTTCTAAAGTTTCCTTGTTTCTTCTATGCTTTTAAAATTCCATGAACCTTCGGGCAACAGAACAGCTGTGATTACATGAAAAAAAAATCCTATTCTTGATTTCATGTTACCAACTGAAGCACCTAAGAACTACATGTCTGAATCTTAGCTAAGTACTTCATGATTCGTTATAGGCAATGAAGAAAACAGGCATCTCCTGGGAGTGACTCTTTTAATCTATCATAGGTAGATAGGATAAGATGAGCAGTATCTGAAGGTGTCTATTTTTATTGACTATACAGAGAGCTTAAGATAACTACCTCAGGCTTAAATAGCTAATTTTATACTTCTAAGATATGACAGAATACATTTTTTCTTTGCTTACTTTCTTCTTTTCCCAGAGAAAAATTTCCACTGCATGGATGCAGAACTATCAAGGCTACCTAAGCTCTCTTCACCGGTCAATAGCAGCTGTCAGCTCCAAAGGAGCAAAAGATATTGAGGTATGGTTTAGAATATCCGGAATTTGCAAAATTTCTTTCCCATATTGCTTCTGCAGAGAAAAAATCAGGCTGCAATAAAATTTATAAAAAAATAAAAAGTTGTGATTTTAATAAATATACCAAGTTTGGATTGTTTTTCAATTGTTTCTTCAATCACACACAAATCTCCATAATATTGAAACATCAGGCTTTTTTGTGAAGCAACACTACAAAATTTTCCTTTTACTTATTTTACATTCAGTCCTACTCTGTTTTTAATAAAGTGGAAAGTACATACCTCTTGTACCCAGAAATTTGTAGAATTACAAAATTAATTAAAAAAACCCTTATTATAACTTTCATTGGTTTTCTTCATGAATAACCACAGTGGTAATCTGTTCATCTCTTGTACTTGTCTGATACATTGGAAATATTGCTGCAGTAATAATAAAAAAGAGAGAAACTTTTCTGCTACAGGTAGAAGAAAGCAGTTGCCACAGAAGTCTCCTTTAAAATCCTATGAACCAAAATTAATTGTAGCAAAAGACATGTGTTTGCTTATATGCAAAGAAAATACGGTAATCCTGGAGCAAATTTATAAGAATTTATGTAAATTAAGAAGTACCTCCAGTAAAACATGAGGGGATAAAAAAACCCATAAAGAGATTGGAAAGAGAACAGTGACGGACACAAAAAGAATAATATGAGATAATTCTGAGGGTTTACCTCACTTTGTACACAGACCAGCCGTGAAGAGCAAAGAGAATGATTACCTCAGAGCTCAGTGAAAGATCATCTAAGGTCACTGTTACAAATGCATTTTTCTAAGCCCTCCCTCATCATGACCAGAAAATAAAATAAGTATCTAGTAGTTTTCTAAATATTTGTTTTTTCCTTTTTCTCCCCATCCTTTGCAATGGACAGAAAATTTTCAAATATGAGCAATAGCAACAGCTCACGTACTCGTAAAACAGTGTCATCCCATTGAGGTTTACTTGCAAAATTGTAATTGGCTCAGAAAACTGCTTTACAGGATTTTTTTTTCTTTTAATGAAAAAGTTGTCAGATAGCATTCAGAATAAAACAAAAATGTCAGTCTTCAGGACAGATAGAAAGAATGAACAGAAGCGTCTAACTATGAGAGGAAAATTCTGTCTGTTAAGTGGAATAGACCAAAAGAGTTGCAATCTATTATTCCTTGTGCCAGTGAGGGCTCCACATGATAGCACAAAAAATTACATACCTTTCAAATTAATAATGATAGGAAAATGAAAATGGCAGGACATTTGTTGTGGGGAAACTACTTCATGTGCTTGAAGGTTATTACAATAACTTAATGAAAAGATTGCAAGAATATCTATAACAAGTGCATTGGTTTGAAACAAAAGCATTAACAAAATAAAAAGGCTAAAACAAAATATACTTTTTATATGTATACACATAAATATATATAAAATAACCTCTTTTAACTATACGCATAAAACCCAAACCTCTTTTTTTTTTTATTCCCAAATTAATCTGCACACACTTTTTTTTTTTAACAACAACAAAAGTTAAATAACCTGTTTTGTGTAATTTAATGTAAGCAGCCTAAAGGTAAAACTGATGCAATATAACACAAGATTGGTCTTTTATTTTCTGTACCTATGTACTTTATTTGTGAGTGAGTAGTGGCAAATATGATATATTAGCTTAAAAATTAATGAAGGCTGTAAGAAAAAACATATTGTCTTTTTGGTCAAAGGTAATTATGGACAATGTTAATAACTGGAATGAAAGCTGCATTCTATGTTATGTGTATAAATCTCCAATGAAACAATCCTTTAGACTTACAAGTCTAAATAAAATATCTATTTAATGCATAAACAACTGTATTTGTTTTTTGTAAAAAAATTGCAATCTCTTTGTGCTAGAATAAAACCAAAGTAAAACCACTTTATCTGTTGAGATTCCATTTTGCATAAAGGAGAAAATCACGTACTGGATTCTTTCTCTTTCTTAGCTCTCTCTTAATAAACAACGACAATAATTTTGAAACAAAGAGATGCAGATTTGATCAGGTCCTTGATTACTGTTGATGAGTACCGTATATAGTTGTGAGCCAATGCAAAATGAGGACATGACTGATACAGTAAATAAACAAGAGACAAGACACCACACATTCAGAATGTAGCCAGGAAAGTAACAACTAAGCCAACAGAAGCCTGTTTTACCTGAATTCATCTATGAGAAAGGTATTTAAATATAGTCAATAGGACACTAATAATATTATAATTTAGAAGCCAAAACTAACATCAAGAAAAATCTGAGCACAGGCAAATGTGTACTGAACACGCTGCAAACTGCAGGAGTTCTAAAGGCTGGAGGTTTGTGTCTTATGATTCTCACCAGATTGGCCTGAGATTGTGAACAAGCAGCTACTTAAATCATATCTCTCCCATATTGCTTTGTTACTCTATTTCATTTAAGCTGGAAATAAATCGGTGTATCTCATATAACTGAAATGATACTGGATCTTGATTATCATTATTGCCTTTTTATTTTTGGTTTAATGTTTGAGATTGGTTATGGTTTTTATACTTCGACTCAAGATTTGGATCATGTAAGTTAGACATTGTAATTCCTAAAAACCACAACCAAACCACCAAAATGAAACAATTCATGTCAGTTAATTTTAGATAGTTAAAAAAGGAATGAGTTTTTACAAAGACTGATTTATTTTTTTTACAAAGACAGTTATTTTGGATACTGATTTTAGGATGGAATTATTTTTTCTTTGGAAATACTGATTTTATCTTTTTCTTAACTAGCTTTGACTTAGCATTTGAGCAAGTGAGATGCGTGACACCTTGTAAGTTGCATGCACCTGGGTTCCCTCGATAGTCCATCAAGTTAGACTAATCCAAAACATAAGCCAAAAAGTCTGTGTGCTTGGTGAAGCACTGCCTAGAGTTAGCCAAAAATGTTCAATATTAACAATTGTCCTTCAGTAGGCACTGAACTGAACGTGTTTGTTTATCAAAGATAGCCAGCGTTGGTGTCCATCAGCTAAATAACAGAAAGTTGCTAGAGTCCTGCGCTCAGAAATGTGAAACCCGGGTTCCGTTTTTCACCAAAACCTGAGGAAAATTCAACTTCCCTCAAATCTGGGAAATGTCTTAACCATTAGACTCTAAGGCATTCTAGGAGAAGATGTTACCATATCCTCCATTTGAAGCTGCGTCAGGAATACATACAGACAGGAATGTAGGAGTCACATAAAATTAATAGATTGCACCACTGACAAATGATTAGGTGATTTGCTTGGGAGCAGAGAGCTGTAGGGTCAATATAACATCTCTCCATACATGCTGAATTAGTCAATCACTACCTAAAGAAACAGGCAAAGGGAGATTTAGTGTGTTACCTTTAATTGGTCTACCCAACTAGAATCTTTTACAAAATAAAATACAGAAGTTTTTTTAAGGGTGGGGACCTAGTAAAAGATGGTGAAAAAGTGACAAGGGTTTCGAGGAGCGTATAAACAACCTTACATAATGAGCACTGTATGAATCATAAAGTGAGTCAGAACACTGTTCACGTTAAGAACACGTTGATGATTTTCATGTCTGTATTCTTCAAAGGAAACTATGGTGCTTTTGCTTCCATTTGTATTTCTACATGCTTTAATTAGGATAATTATCCAACAATGGGAAATTATTCTCCTTCATATATACAGAAACTTTTGGAAGCCAAATAATATAAATGTATATTTTTCTTTCTTTCTTTTCTTTTCTTTGCTTTCTCTTTGCTGTTTCTTCTGGTGCAAGATTCCTTAGCAGTATCATTCATCAGGTGGAGGATTTAATGGCCTTTATTAATTCATAAATTAGCTCTGTTTTTTCAACTCTTAGGTTGCATCTTAACTGTGGATCATGCATACTTTATTGCAGTCCTGGTCCCTGATCCTCCAGATGGGGAGAACTTTCGTACACATCACAGTTCCTGCCTGTGTGTACTTTTGATTTCCCTTCTAGTTGGATCTAAGGAGGGCGTAAGATGATGTACACTTGGGTCTCAGACTAAAAGGAGGTCAGCAGCTGAAAATCAGTCCCAGATCCCCCAGTTTAGCCTCTAGGACTCATTTATTTTTGCTTCTGCTTCTCTAGAACCGTTGCTGTGGGAAATGGCTTGGCGTTGGGCATCCAGAATACATCATGGAGTACCTCCTTCACTGAGGAAATATGTCTATGGCAAGACACAGGGACACATTATGGGGAAGATATTTCTTTTCTTATCGCTTTTTTCCGTTTCCTGAAGCAATTTGTGAGTTTCTGCAGAGAGAAGAAATCTCTTGAGGTTATGAAAAAAATGTTGATATACTGCCCCATTCTGTTTTCCTTGGTTTCTCTCTGGGTTTTACAACAGACACGTGTGTAGGACAAATATATAGTTATTTAGAATGGATTTTGGGGAGTGAAAGAAGGTATACCATCGTAAGTAGCTGTCCATAGTCCAGTAAGCAGAGATAATATATGGCTGGTAAAAGTGAAAATATTTTATCAGTCTCAAATGAGTTTCCAGAAGTTATCTTCCATCTTACTAGTGCTCTGATAGAAGCTGGAAAAGATATTTCATTTCCTCCCCCTTTATCATAGGAGTAATTTATGATGCTTTGCAGCTTGTTGTGTTTTGTCCCTTTTACTCTGCATTACTATTCTCTTCATTCTTTTTCCTTTACCTTTCTATCCGGGAGTACTTCTGACACACATCACTGTCACAGGCTGCAAGAGAATTAGCCCTACTAACCTTAATTAACTTCTTCATTTTATATTTTATTAAACTAAGAATCCAAACATGGAAATTGTTTAAAATGTTAGAAATGACTTGACTCTCTATTGATTGCTTGACTGGCCTTCCTGTTTCTTTTTTCTGTTTTTGTTTTTTTTTTTAAATTAAATAATTTTAAATTGAATAATTCAGAATTCTAACCATCAGTACCTTTTATTCATATTATACATCTCAGAGAGAAGTGAAATTGCACTTCATAGGAGCAACACTTTTTCTATGGGTTTTCAACAGAACCAGAATATGTATCTTCTGGAATAGCTGGACAGGATGATGACTAGCACTGTATGAAGTGCTAATGAACAGCAAGCATTAAAAGGAAATTCACAGTCAGTGGAAATGGCAAAAAGCCTATTTATGAAATGTAGCAGTGATGTCGTTCTAAGATTTTTGGAATCTGCCTAAATTCTACACCTCTATCTGCATTATTATTCTCAATTCTTTCTCTTCATCCACATTTTGCCTCTAAATTGGAGTGCAATGTGCCTATGCAGTCCTCACTTTCCACCTGCCACAGAAAAGAAATGATGCCTGAATGGGATGTATACTTCACTCAGACAGATCACAGACAAGTAGACTAGGCCATTGGGGTTTGTGTCCCAAAATATCCCAGCAGGGTAGGACACTAGACAGACCCATCAAACCTGTTCCATGAGATTCAGAATGGATATTTGAGAATAAGTCTAGAAAAACCTAGATAGATCAATTGATGATAAAGATATTTTATAGAGTAACTTAAGGGCCAGACTGTGCATGATATACAGACACACAAAAGAAAATCCAAGACAAAGAACATATGTAATGTGAATCTACCAGCAATATAAGAACTCAGCTGTAGCAGCAAGTTTAAAATTGTCATGTATTCCACAAGATGTGGTGTAGAACTCTGACTTGACACATGTGAGCCAAGACAATTGAGCCAGAAAATATAGCTAGTGAGATAAAGGCAGGATTGGTACAGGAGGGAATTTTTTCAAGATCACTTCTTGAAAAAATAAACAAAAACCCATTCAGTCATTAAAAAAAAGACATTAGTGATTTTATAATAATAATAAAAAAACTCAAAAGAGATATCAATTTAAGAATGTATTAGAATAAGATTGTAAATTGCTATGTGCAGCATACAGTAAAAATACACCTATGAGCTTAAATTATTTTGTACAAGAAAACAACTTGGTACAAAGATTACTACACGCTGCTACAGAAAACAACTCAAGGTAATTTTACACTATCATCAATGTGCTCTGTATACCAATGAATATACACATCTATTTCTGTATAAGAACAATCACAAAGTTCATGGTTTTGTGAGAGTGTTCAGTAGTCAAAATGAAGGTGTTCAATGTGCATAATAGGTCAAATTGTTATTCTGAAAACATGAACTTTTTAAAAAGTATCAGGATTATTTTTGTCACTGAAATATTTCAACTTTATAAAAACTTTTTCAATAGCAGATAGAGTATCAAAATCAAGGTCTATTTCCTTCACTTTTATTTATAATACAGAGGGAGAGAAGAACTAGAGGAAACTATTTCCTTCTCTTAGCAGATTTCATGATTAAAAATACTTACTTGGCCTTGCAAGGCAAATTGGCCTGTATCTTACAACAAGTCAAAGCTGTCTTTTAGCTCAAATGTAATGCTTTAAAAAATGGTACAGGTTCCATCTGTGGTTTCAATTTGCTCTCTTCTAAAAAATCTGTTATCACTTCAATTTAGAATGTTGCCTTGTAATTTTATCACAAAATATTCACATAAAGCAGTGCTCTATGTCAGTTAATTTATACACACACATGCATGTGCGTGCACACACACACACACACACACACACTGGAACAGATTTTAGACACTTTTATCACATCTACAAGACAGAAGCAAGAATTAATTTTGGCAATTATTTATCTTAAAGTGTAGGACCAGAAGTTGGCAAGTATATGATTTTGCATGTGTTCTTGACTAACGTTTTTCACAACCAAGGCATTAAGTTTCTATTCAACATTCAGGAATTACCAGGTTAGGGGAAGATTATAGATAATGTTGTGAAATGTGATTTTTTCTCTTGTGACTTGAAGTTGATCACAAATACTGAATATCTGATGGTAGAATGGTGTTGTAAATTTGAAATGTGAATGTTTCTTCATTGACAACATGACTCCTATGAATTTTTATATAAGGTTTTCTTTATTTTCCATTTTTTTCCCAGTAAAATATGTTTTCCATAACATCAGAACAAACTCCACCTAAACTTTGAAGTGAAATATTAGTTCTTCTTATTTAATACATTATAATAAGAAAACCAAAATGATTTTTTGACTAAATTATGCATACAACTATCACGGAATTTTAAGAGTTGGAAGGGACCTCTAGAGATCATCTAGTCCAACTCCCCTGCTGACGCAGCAATGCCTAGAGCACATTCCTCAGGACTGCATCCAGGCGGGTCTTGAAAATCTCCAGAGAAGGGGACTCCACAACCTCCCTGGGCAGCCTGTTCCAGTGCTCTGTCACCCTCACCGTAAAGAAGTCTTTTCTTATGCTTGAATGGAACTTCCTATGTTCCAACTTGTGCCCGTTGCCCCTCGTCCTGTCCCTGGGAACCACTGAAAAGAGTCTGCCTCCATCCTTCTTCAACCCACCCCTTAGATACTTCTAAGCAAGAATAAGGTCTCCCCTC
Organism: Burhinus bistriatus; assembly: GCA_013397275.1. Classification (NCBI taxonomy): domain Eukaryota; kingdom Metazoa; phylum Chordata; class Aves; order Charadriiformes; family Burhinidae; genus Burhinus; species Burhinus bistriatus. The sequence continues at coordinate 154,984 of VYXH01009269.1, read as the reverse complement.
AGCCTTCTCTTCTCCAGGCTAAAGAGTCCCAGCTCTCTCAGCCTTTCCCCATAGGGNCAGGCCTCCAACTTGACACAGCTCCATTAAACACAACCCTCTGAGTTCTGTCGCACAGCCAGCTCTCAATCCACCTCGCTGTCTCCTCATCTAGCCCACACTTCCTCAGCTTCCTGATGAGGATGTTATGGGTGACAGCGCCAAATGCCTTGCTGAAGTCAGGGTAGATGATGTCTACTGCTCTCCCCTCATCCAGCCAACTAATTATAACATTCTAGGAGGTTATCAGATTGGTCAAGCATGATTTACCCTTGGTAAATCCGTGCTGAGAACTTCCAATAACTTCCTGTTCTTCAGACTTTTGAAGATTGGAGTGATGTCAGCCTTCTTCCAGCCCTCAGGCACCTCTGCTGTTCCCCATGACCTTCCAAAGATGATGGAGAGTGGTCTAGCAATAACATCTGCCAGCTCTCTCAGCACTCGTGCGTGCATCCGATCCGGGCCCATGGACTTCTGGATGTCCAGCTTGGCCAAGTGGTCTCTAACCCGGTCCTCCTCAACTGAGAGAAAACCTTCCTCTCTCCAGACCATTCCCCTTGCCTCCCTGGTCTGGGATTCATGAGGGACAGCTTTAGCAGTGAAGACCAAAGAAAAATGCTCAGTTTAGACCTCTTCCTAATTCATAGATGCTTACATAGATTAAATTGCTGCTTGACAAAATCACTTGTTTTTTAAACTAAAAGTACATGCACAAATTCTACAAGATCTTTAAAGAAATGCTTTGCTTCACATTGATGTTAAAAATAAAATGCAAAACTTAACTCCCTTTCTGTACTGGCACAATGATGAAGGATATTTTTTTGAAAAACACACTTAATAGTGAAATACCATTAACAGTAAAATATAATTAGTAGTAATATCTTTCCACTGTGTTAAATAGTGTGTTTCTGATGAAGTTTATGAAATTCTGGAATCCTTCTTCAAGCTAGTGTATCAATGTTAACCACATCAAAGCTGCAGAGATTTTATTCTCTTCTTTCTCCTTCAATTACCTCCTCCCTCCTGTAACAGAGCAGATTTATATAAGTAAGACTTTTAAAATTATTTATTTTCATTTTTGATAGCTATTCACATCGTTTAATGTTACAACAAAAGCATTAAGAGAACTACATACTTCTAGTGCACAGAACAAGTGAGAAATGACTTCAGAATAACAGACACGTGCAGCACTTCAGTGAATCCTTTGTCATCTTGTGCTGGAAAAGATATGTTTCCATTTAAAAAAATGAATCTCTACATATTAAGGCTACAAAGATATTCTGCTTTGTGACAGTACAGTGCAGCCAAGGTATTACTGTCTCCAATTCAATTCATGTAACAGTCTGATGATTCTTTTACATTAGCAGATATAGTTGGAAAAATTATGAAGGGGGCTCCTATAAGGGAGGTTATAGATATAGTAGTTGTAAGTTGCATCTTTTCAAGAGGGCTGTGTTTGATTTTCTGTTATTACTCGTCGATTACATTGCCACACAAACTGTAAGAACAAGGTAGAGAATCAAACCAAAGGTCACCGATATACAGTTCACATAGCAGCAGCCACAGACAGACCCATAGGGAAAAGTAAGAACAGCAAAAACATATTTGATATTCCCACCTAACATTCTTCTATTTTCCTGTTATTTTCAGCTAAGAGGATTTCTTGAGCTGGATTTTGTTTCTCACATTTTGTCCCCTCACTGTTGGGGTTTTTTTGGTTCATGATGGTCTTTTTGAGCCTATGTAATTTTTTGCACCCACAAGGAATTCTTCTCAAGGAATTCACAAGATTACATCTACTGACTGAACAATCAATTCTTTTTCTGCATTTAGTGACACCATACCTTTGTAAAGATTTGTAAATGTTTCTTTCTGATACGTTTCTCTGGTATACCAATGTATGCCATTTTGCTTCCCAACATTGTGGAGCCGTATCTGAGAAAACTTACTGCAGCTCAGAATGAATAGTGTATTTATTAACTGGTACATCTCAGCTATAGCCTTTGTCACTATTGCTCCAGGATCTGTGTTTGTTTCAGAATAGAGTTTAAATGTGTATTTTGGAATTTTTGTTCATTGTGTGGAAAATATTTCTATTTTAGTTTTTATTTATTCATTGACTGTGCATTTTTGGTCACTTTTCTAGAGAGTATTTAAAATCCTCAGTATGAACATCAGCTGCTACCAAAGTTGTTATATTTTTTTCTTCTGGGATAGTCTCACAGCTTTGGCTGGCAAAGGTACTCAGAATATATCCTCCTATGCATTCTGAGTCACTGCAAATTTTCTCACATGTGGCTCAGTAGAGCCTTAATTTAAAAGTGAGTAAGCTGCCACTAGAGTGTACTCAGTAAGAAAACCTCAGTTCTGAAACAGATTGGGAAAATTGTCTTTAGTGATCTTTAGAAGAACTTATTCAAGAACATATTACTTCAGACTTCTATTCAGGTTGAGGTTTGATAAGAATTGATCTTTGGAGGCAGCACTAAATATTCTGTTGTTCTTTGTTAACTTAATGTTCTGTTGTTCTAGGTTACCTTCCATTAAGTGCTTTCTGTTTTGATTTCTACCTCATTAAAATAACACGTTTCTGTGAAGCTTCAAGATTTATAGTCCAGATCCACACTGGATTTTAGGGACCTAATTCCCATTATTTTTAATAGGATGCAGGTTTCTCCATCTGGTTATGTATCTTGTACTAAAGGACTTGGTAAAAATCATTGATATCTTGCTTTTGATAAACTGAGCTTTTCTTTTCATAGTGAAAAATATGTATCAATAGTATTTGTGATTTCAATACTTTAAGTGCAGGTTGTTATGATTTCAATGTAATGGACATCATTAGCTATGGTAAAGAAAAGATTTAATATTGGTCATCAAGGTGCTTTAAGAAGTTTTAAAGGAGGAAATGAACTGTAAAATGTGAATATCTGTTAGCCTTGGATTATACTGCTTGATTAAGCTATTAATAACTACTGGTCATTTTGAGGTAAAAACAGTATCATCACTTCAGGTGCATGAAAAGTCAAAAAATGGTCCTTGGTTCCCGTAATATACAAAAGATATAATAAAGAATCTTATCTGATGGCAATTACGTTTGAATCCAAAAAGCTTTTATAATTTCCATATTGATTAAAAATATTTCTGTTTCTTCCTTTACTTTTGGGTCCATTTTTCCTAAATGATGTTAACAATTCTAACATCTATGCTCCTCTGCAACAGTAGCTTTCAGCTTCCTTCAGTCTACAGACGTCTACAGAATTTTGACTGTACCCTTTATAAAAGCTTAAACCTACCGACAGTTGGATTAGTGAATTGTTTTTCTTACTTGTCTTTCACAGACTCCTTTTACAGACTTCATAAAACCTTACAGGCCCATGATCACTATTTTTAAAAGCCCTATTCATACTGTCCATAATCAGCTGAACCAAATAACTCAGTCCCATTCATTATCGAAATTTCAGTTGCTCTTTCCATGTCTAGCAACATAAAATGCAATTTATTCCCTTTTGTCTGATTCACAGTGTGGGGTATGGGCCTGAATTAACCATCTGCACCTCCTATTTATTAGCTATGTACATATGCACCTTCCATCACTATCTCTGCTTTGGACATAGCAGCATTCTGCTTTAATTTCTCATAGGATAATAAAGTAGTAAAGTAAAAAATAGTCTTGGCAAAGAATTACCTTAACCACAAAAATGTCTCTTTTTATATTAAGCAAGGGCTAAAGGTACCTGAAAATAGCTAAAGATCCCAAGTTATCCTTTTTCAGTATGTGATAACTTTGATGATCTATGTCCTGCGTGAGTGCGCCAGTGCCAAGTGTGGCCCACGCACAAGTGACGCAAGCTCTTGCAATGCTCCCTGTTTTCCATTGCCCAATGTTTTCAGGCCTCCATGGGGATTGTATCAAAACTGCCAACCTCCCTCAGACATAGGGCATCTGAAACGGCACACAATCTGGCAAATAAATCTTGACACTCGTTTAGACACAAAAGGTTAGGCATAAAAGATTAGCAGCAGAGAATAAGGACACTGACTAATATGCTTGAACAGGAGGATCATCAGAACCATGTTGGTGGCTAGGGGCCTGGAAACATGATGAGAAAATCTGATGTTCCTTTGATCATTTCTGCAGGTTCCTAAACAAGCAAAAGCTTTCATTTCTATTTTATTACTTTGTATTGTATTGTCTTCTATTATATTTTCTATCATTTTACTTTATTCTCTACTTTCTATCTTTCCTTTTATTCTTACATTCACTCCCAAACAATAATTACCTTCAGAGAAAATAGAAAGCAACAGTTTCCTATAAAACTTATAAAATATTGACCTGTTTGACGAGATTTGGTTTGGAGGCAGTACTTTATTACTAAAAAGAAGGGGAAAAAAGAAAAGATAAAACTTAAATCAATGCACAGAAAATATCTTAAACAAGAACACGGGTTTCAGTGCATCAAGGTGCTAAATCCAAAACTGCAATCTGAAAAACCCATACTCATGTACCATATAATGTTATGTTTTCTCTGTATACATTATAAAGCATGTGGATACCTTACTCATGGCTCTGGTTTCACCTTTGGTGGCTGAGTATCTAAGTGTTAGATGCTGCAGCAGCTAAATTTTGATACCTAAACCCTATTTGGCTCTTTGTCTCCAATGGATAAGAAATGGGCCCTGTTCAGAAGCATAACTTGTCTTTGGAATGCTTGGTAGAATTTCCAGATGTGTTCTCACATATCCAAGTGCAATACTAGTGCAGTAAAAATCTACATAGTGCAGCTAATATAACTTATTAATAGGCAAGATGTTTTTTAAGCTCAGCTAGCAGGTTATGGTAAGATTTATTCCATTTAAAGCTTTTTGCTTTTTTAAAGTAAAAAATGACAAGGCAAAAAGAAACACAAACATGTTGTGGAGAAAGTACCAAATTGCTACTCCTACGTAATGTTATGATAATTATATGGAGGAAAATTGTCCTGGGATGTGTATTTATCTTTTACTCTTATAGTCAAATACACTGGTTATGCTGTTATGTGCTCAGAAATTCCTTTATTATGTTGCTTAATAGGATCATGGGAGTTCAACAGTTTAATCTTGAACCATAAGAAACATTTCAGGGATGTTTATCAAAGGTAACTAAAAAAGAACATACTTTTTCATGTCTATATGATCAATAAGAGAGAAGTCCAGGTCAGTGGTAAAAAGCACATTTTTCTCTGAAGATTATTGGCTCATCTGATGTCTTTCTACCCAATCTGAAATGTCAGGTGTCAATTTTTGCTGCACAGCTTTCAAGTTTACTAGACATTAACACCAACGGTCACTCTTGTTTCACTGCCAGCAAGAAAGTTGTGGACCATGTAAGTGTTTGAATTTCTAGTCACCTTTTAAAGTGATTCCTGTAGGCTGAAGAAATGACACACTGGGAGGAAGTCCATGATATTAAATGTTATGTTTATCCAGGCAGGTCAGTAGAAGATACCAGTATACAGCATTTTGGTACCTTTTGGAAGTGATATAGTGACATAATGTTGCAGATATTAAGGAATTGGGGGGCCAGGCAAGCAAACAAAGAAACAAATGAACCAAACCAAACTAAACTGAAAGCTATCAAACCCAAGCTACAATACCAAAACCAGAAAAAAGTAGTTACAAAACAATTTATATAGTATATTTGGCTAGAAAGTGCACTTGTCACTGTATTCAACGTAAAACTTTGAAGAAAAGAACGGAAGGCAGGAAACTAAAAGCAGCTTAGACAGTGGATAGCAAAGCCAGAGGCAAGTGAAGAAAATCAGTACAAATGCCTGTGGAACTCACCATGAGACCCAGATGCTATTGCTAGAAGAATATCCTCCAGAGGTGGATATGCAAATCCTGTGGCGGCTAAGTGAAAAGAAGTAGACAAGGTGAAACAAACAAACAAACAAACAAACAAAGCAGGATGCGTTTGTGCTTCTTTTTAAATATATATGGCAGTGAAGTTCCCAACCTGTAGCCCAGCTTCCACTTGTGACCCTTGAAGTCAATCCTGTTAAACCAAAAAAAAGTAAACATGTCTAATTTGAGCACATTCATTGAGAGTTGTAGTTTCCTTTGCAACCTTTAAGCAAAACATCTTTTTCAATTCAGCTGTTTGGAAATGAGATGGGGGACGACGATGACGACTTGGACTTCTCCAAATGTTTTTCAATAGCCCTGTTGGATTTCCAGAAGTACCCACGTTGTAATGAGAGTTCTCCCTTATTGCAGCACTGCTGACAAGCTACACTGGGAGTAAGGAGAGGGGAAAGGGGAAGAGGGGAAAGGGTGGAAAAAAAGGGGAAAAAAAGAGTCATTCTGGTTACTCCAGTATTTTTTTGCATGTCAGACTGTGGAAATCACAGCTCAGCTTGGGGAAAGGACTAATAAGAGTTTGTTCTCCTTCCTCACAGAGTCACTGAAGGCAGACCAGGAGAGGGAAAAAAGAAAACCTTAAGTCATCCCTCGTATTTTTCAGTCCAGTCCGAACGCAAACTAGAAGGATGAAGAAAAAAAGAATTCTATCCTCTCCTTTCAGGTATTAAACAGCATTCCTCATCTATTGGCTGTTCCTCTTTCTTTTAGATGCACCTCTACACAAGGTAGAAAGATGAAAGTAAAGGAACCATTCACGCTGATTTAGAGCTCCTGTGTGATGACTTTTACTGCCCTTATGCTGTTCAGGCAGTATGTCCAAAGTTACTGTATACAAGGCTCGTGACTTTTTAAAAGTCAGGACTAGACCCAGAGATTGACAAAACCTGAGGCCTTCCATTCTGGAGTCTCTTTGCAGCACTTTTGAAGACAATGACTCTTTTTGTTGTCCTAGATTGGAAACAGATTTCTTAGATGGTGAAATATTACTGTAGCATGAAGTCTGGAAGGAACAATACCAAAGTTAGCATTTCAGCTATACAAGCTTCTTGGAGATAGACTTGGATGGAGAAGATGTTCTATCGTTAAGCAATTAGCTGTTCAGAGATATCTGAGGATTTAGTATTCAATTATTATTTTTTTTTAATTTTAGCGTGCTATGCAGTTACAGGAAAATAATTATAAAGTTTTATACTTTTTCTTCTAGATTTAGTAATACCATACAGACTAAATATGATGAAAAACTTTGGAGACTGATCCATCTGATATTAGAACATTTATTTTAGGTTCTGTGTACTATGGGGCAAATAGTGTACCTTCAAGGTTTGTTCCCAATTTCTCAGACTAGCGAAATTGTTAGATAATCTGTCAATTCTCATGCAAGGGTTTTTTTTCAGTGGGAAAACAGGTAAAGAGAGAGAATGTTTATCATTCACTGTTGAACTTCATGTTATCCATTAATGATCCATGATCTACCTAGGGAAATGTATTTGCTTTTATCTCTTTTGGATTTCAAACTGAGGCTAAAAAATTTATTCCTAAAACAGTGTCTTTTTCAGATTATTGCCTTATAACCTTCATAAATAACAGAAGATTTGAATTTCAGTAAAGATTTTTTTTAAATAGGTCTATAACTAATAATTCCTGTTTGCCTTAATGACAAATTTTCTATCATGTTAAAAATGAGGTAATTCAGTGATCATGGAATGCTACAGGGATTGTAGAAGCAATGGGTTCCCAATCACTGAAACTTGTAAAATATGTGAACTTGAAGAAAAGTCTACAGGTAACAATCAACTGCAAAGAGTATTTTATGTGCCAATGTCTATATAATTCATTGGCACAGGGAAGTGTTATAGTACTATAGTTATAAATCCTCTAAAATATTGTCTTAATGGTAATGAACTTTTTCCTCTGATTTGATTAGAGATATGCTTCTGCCACCAGCTGAACATTTTTTTACTAACAAGCTGATGTTTTTCTCTTCTATTTAGAGAACACTCAGAGATGTAAACATTGAGACTAAAACAGTGAGTTTTGCATCACAACTCTTCTGCAGAAATAAGTATCTGCACAAGGAAAGCTTGCTAATATATTTATTATTTTAGTCAATGAATGAATGATCACTTTCTTTCTAATTCTGCATCAATAGATTTAAAAATATCTGTCTTAGTTAGGAAGTTTGGTTTTATTCCGTATATTTGAAGGTTTTTGATCAACTGGACCTCTCCTAATTTCTGTTAAACCAATTTGAGCTGATAGCAGTTGTACATGTATCATGTGACAAAAATCACTGAACTGTTCATTATAACTCATTTATTGCAAGGAATATGACTGTCCATTTAACTAAGAGTTTGCCAAATAAAATGCAAAATTAGACGGTGTCCTGGTGAGGGCAGCAAAACATTCAACATACATGCTTTTAATAAACCAGTTGCTGTTCTATGCAAACTGATTCTGAAATTGCAAATGACAGGAAAGTATGTTTTTTTGATTTAGGAAAAGATGCTAGGAAGTTGCATTTTTTCCATTTTTTTCAATCACTGTCTGACAGAGTTTTCTAATATTTCTAATATTTCTCATAACTCTTATTCTTAGAAATTTTTCTTCGAACTTACATCCCAAATTATAATGGGTTTATGGATGAAAACAGATGTTTAAACTGGAAAACTTTTACAGTATTAATCTCAAAGGACAGTGAAAAAGGTGGAAGCAACCTGTTTTTTTTCATCTTTCATATGACTTGATATGTGTTATAAAAAAAATACTGGAACTGGGATTGGCTAATCCTACAAAAAAAAAGATTATATTTTGATGATTTAGACTAACTGCTAAAGTACTTCTTTGAAAAATAATTCTGATTGCCTGAGATTGCTGGAAAATATAAAATGAGAAAGGATATAAAAAAATAAATTTCAACAGCTAAGTGGCTGGAAATAAATAAAGATAAATTCACTCGTCTTCCCTCCAGGATCAAGATTTTCCTTTTTAGTGATACTTTCAATAACCTCAACTCATGCCTTTTTATTTGTGGTAGGAACAACTATTTAAAATGGAAAACCATTGCCAAATTGACAAGTATTTAGTCTTATGCAAGACTAAAATGAATGGTTGTTTGGTTTTTTTTTTTTAATTAAAAAAAGTGCATTTATAAGCTATATACTCAGGCTTTGTAAATATCTATTTATTTTGTCCGTATGCTGCTGATTTTGTCTTCTTTTTTGCCTGATTTATGTCAGAAACTGAAGTACTTATGATGGAAATATGGTTTACGTGATACATTTTTGTCAAATGGAAAAATAATGTTATGTTTCATGCTGAGCAAAAAGCAGAGAATGTTTTTAAAGGAAACATGGACTGCAATTATTGTTAAGTATATTTGTTATGTTTATGTTTGGAATTATTTCCAACATTCAGACTGAAACTAACCTTGAATATGAATTGCACTTTATATTTCAAATCCGTCTGTTGCTCTGTATGATGTAAATGTTTTAATTTTGTATGATGTGTGTTCTATTTAGAAGGAAAGGAAAGCAGTTCAGATTTTAAAAGGGTTGTTTTTACAGAAACTATTGTGAAGCTCAGCTTTCACAAATTACACAAATTAGTAAGTCATTTAAAATGATACATGGTTATTCAGTTCCCAAAATTTCACTGTGTAGAAGATTATTTGAATATCTATTGTAAGGTTACTTCTCTCTCCTCTTTTAGTTTACCTAACACTGTAAGAATTAAGTGTTATTACATAACTCTCCTGAGGCTGTTTTATGTAGGTGTGGACATTAATAACCAAAACATATTTTTAAAGGTGTACAGGTGTGAAATAAATCTTAATACACCCTGTGTTCTTTCAAATTTACTTTTGAAGTACTACACAACATATTTCTTGAAGAAGAACATTTGTATTATATGAAGAATTAAGACATTAACATTACACATATATAAATAACCTGATATAAAAAAGATCAAGTTTTGACTTTGTTATTTGTATGGGCCAATCTGTTGGCTTTCAAAATAAGTGTCAGGTAAACTGCTACAGATTAATTGCTCAGCATCGTATAAAAAAAAGTAATAGTTTTCTGACTGTTTTTCTGATTGTTGAATGATTTATCTGAAATCTCTAATTGTAGGATTTTCAGAAAAAAAAAAAAAGTTTTTAAATTATGAAATCTAACCAACCTAAAATATGTGGGGTTTTGGTTTTGTTTTGTTTTGTTTTGTTTTTAATCCATGAACAAAAAGATTAAGAGATGCCATGAGCACAGTTGCAGAACCACACATAAGGGTGAAGTGCTTTGAGGGAGTCTCATTCATCCTCCTGTTCAGACTGCGACCACTGCTGGATATCATTTAACTTTCACAAAATGAAGAGCAAATGGATAGATGGACTTCAGGATAACTTATGCATTAGAATTTCTCTGTGGAAAAGATGATGAACACTTAGCAGAGGATTTTTTGAGGTGGTGCTGCTATCTGGTCTTCAGTGCAGGGTTTCAGAGAGGTGAGGGTACCAAAGGGATTAAGGTGTGTTAAGAGGGGACAGAGTCTTTGTTGGAGAGGGCTTATTTGCTCTTTGATTTTTCTGGTTGTAGTCTTCAGGCCGAGAAAGGTGTGAGGAAATAGGGAAAGAAAAAGAGAAATGGAAAGAAAGGGAAATTCTGCTAATGAAAGCAATGTTTCTATTCATGAGAAGTAATAAATCTCCTTTCACTTTTCAGAGCTTTTCTTTTTTTTTCCCCATGAAGGTCAGGTGTCAAGACTGTA
>VYXH01009269.1:127061-144168 GCA_013397275.1 Burhinus bistriatus | reverse complement strand
GTATGTTGTGAATTGTATGGTTTTTTTTTTTTGTGGGGGGGGGGGGGGGGGGGAGAGGTTGGAGGGATATTAAACAGAAAAAGAGAAAGGTAAAAGAAAATTAGTCATCATGGAACCTAAGAGAAAAAAGAATCTGATTATTCCTATCTAACCAGGGGAGGGAATGAAAAGTATAAATAACCAAAAAAAGTCTCTAAAATCATGAAAGGAAGCATAATTAATTGCTTGCTTCCTGCCTTCCTTACCTACATCACCTATCTCTTCTCATTATTAATTCCGGAGGGACCTTAGACAGGCCAAAGTGATATCATGTTGATACATATATCTTATATTGATAAACATAAGGAATACATTTATTGTCATAAGAATGACTTGTATTGTTATCCTATTTCTTCTTCCAGAATGCAAACTCTTTTTTCAAGACTTCTGGAACTGCCTCAGGCTGGGATTTGGCATGATATGTACAGTGATAGTTGTCAAAAGCCCAAACCTTATAATTCATGTTGGGATTTTACTTTTTCTCTATTTCCCTCTTGCCAAGGTTAAGCCGAGTGTGCTTTGCTAGGCAGAACTGGAGCTAAAACCTAGAGAGTAACAATTACTGTTCTGTGGCCTGTATTGTGCTAACTAGCCATGCTAATGACAGTGGGACATGCTTTTCTTGACATCTACATGACAGTGAAGTTATCACTACAAGAAAATGAAAACATAGAGATGCACTAGATAGATAAAACCTTTTAAAATAATCTGCACATTTCTTTACTTCAGCATCACCAGGTAGTATGATATCTATATTTAGGTTTTCATTAGTATCCTTGGGGAAGTAAATATTCCTCTGACTCATTGGATTAATCTCTGCTTGTTTTCTACCTATCTTCTCCCTCTACTTTTTAATAAAAAATCCCCAGTTTAATTTTGATCGGATTGCATATTTTACAGTTCAGTAACTTGATAATAATAAGGAATGTCTTTCTTTCCCCCAACCCTCCTAAGCTTGAGTTGATGAGTGGATGTTTTATAAGTCTGCTTGCTAGCATTTGCACAGAAAGATAGGGATATTCAACTTTAAATCTGAAATTGTGAATTATAACTTCTTTGCATTTTCTTTACTTTTTCTTATTTATTTTGCTGTACAACTATGTATTGCCATACGTGTGAGATAGAGCAAATGCATCCACACACTAGCATGTAAAAAAGCGTGCAGAGGAAAGTGTAATTAAACCCTTCGAATTGAGTTCTATACAGAAGACCTTTGGATTTAACATTATAAGTATATCCTCTGAAAATCAACTGCAAAGCATCCAAATTATGTTGGGTGAATATTTCTACAAAATCAGAAGGGAGAAGAGAGCTAGATCATAATCCTACAGGAAACAGATATATGCATAGATGTTATGTTACCTAGCAACATAGGGCTTGATTTTTTATTTACTCCATTTCTCCAACCTTGCTATAGTACATGGGGGAAAAATGACACACACTAGGTGTACTGAGTCCTTAATCTCTGGTTCAGCAGGTCCAGAAAGAAATGGAAAATGTATATTTGTATATGTGGTTCTGGATAAATATTATGAAAAGCTTATCTCCCTGCACGTGGCAAACACCTGTGCCTATTATTAGCTAGTATTTCACAGGAGTCAGAAATGTGTTAGTCCTACAGATTAAAAGAAAAAGAAAGCAGAAACCAAAACAAAAATAATTTTAAACTTTACAACCCCAACTGTTGTAATTACTTGAAGTAAATTACTTCAGGTTCTACTGATGTGACAGCATAAGGAAGAGAGTACAAAAAGGTTATGATCCAAAACTTTTTCAAATAAAACCTTTTCTGTCAGTTGACTAGGGTAGGTTTGGTGTGCAGTTTCAGGAAATTATTGATTTATATGTGCCTATGTGCCTATGTCTGTGGGTACCTTCAGGATATCAGATTTTTTTTCATGTTGAAAAAGAGGAGCAATTCCTCTGTTACATTGGGTGTCCCAAGGATACTAACGTGATATTGCAGGCTTTCAGAGAATCTTGGAAACTCTAATCTTTCACAAACTGGAAAACTGTCCACAGGCAAAGACTCCTGACTAACTGTAGAATCTGCCATTAACGGAGCAATCCCAATGACTTTGTGTCCGTATGGCTGTGTATGTGTGTTTAGGACCTGATCTGCCATCCATGCAAGTCTTCTGTTTAGGACTCTCGTTTTTGTTTCTACTACTGAACAGAATAGTCTAGAGGGTCACCTGGCTGTTCCTCGGGTATCATATAGCACAGAATACCAATTTAGGTCTCTTTTTTGGGTCCTGAGTCAGCCATGTTTAACCAGTACAAGAGTTAAAAGTTAATGGCTGCACTGGGGTTATTAGGGCGTCTTTTAATCCTCCAAAAAGCACTACAGTCATCACTGGTGTATTGTGTGGTCTTGTGTACAAGGACTGCAGCAAAACTAATGTGAAGCTCAAGACACATGGTTAGGTCCATGTGCTCCAGAAAACACTGGGCTCACTGAACGTGAAGGCCACTTGAGGAATAATTCATTACTCAACGCTGAGAAAGGACAGCACAACTCAGCATCAAAAAGTTTGCAGAAACTTAAATAGGAGATCAGAGCAACTTTGACACATTGGTAGATGATGCTGAACATTAAGAGAAAAGGGGATATTAGGACCAGCAAAAGCATCAAACCAACCCAAGTAACAGCCAAAAATGGTTACTTACCTCATGAAAACAAAGTACATATTTCTTTAAATAATCTCAATTCAGGTTAAAAAGACAAAATTTTAAATATTTCTTTTCCAAAACAAGTCAGAATGCTCTTCTGCATTTGCAGTCTTTTGTATTCTTTTAATTCATGTGTATGTTTCTATCTTTAATTTAAAGATAGAATAATTTTGGAATGGAAATCTAAATTTTTCATTGTGAAATGTCAAACTAGGATTTTAAGGTTCAAAATTCTCCTCTTCACACACCTTTTTATTTCCTCTAAATTAAATATTGCCTGAATCAACATGATTAGTTAATTATTTTTGTTGTTAAATTGACATTTTCTCATGGAAGCCTCTTAGATGTTTTATTTCCCAGCCAGATCTAGTCATGAGACACTGAGCACCTGGTAGTAGCATACCATTTCCAGGGGACTTTTGGAAGCAATGTTATTTAACTTCCATCACTGCTGCTTTCTTGTGATTGCAAACTTACTTAACAGTAAGCAAAAATGAATAAAACTACTAAAAATGGCTGTCTCATGCACCATGGCCTTCACTGCCTTGCCTTTTAACAGTAATGCCTTCCTTACTCTTTTTATTCCTTTCTTGCTATAATATCTTACCTCCCTCATCAGTGTAAAATACAAGAGAGCTAATCCTGCCAGGTACTGAATGCCTTTGATTCATATTAAATTGAGGAGAATGAGATCACACAGCAAAGCTCATGAACAGCTGCTGAAATGACACCAAGGACCCGTGTACTTTGGAGAGTCGGGCATTGATGTAGCTGCAGTTGGGCAGCTCATTTTCTGACAAGCGCGTTTTCGGTCAGGCAGGCTTGAGAAACAGTGGCAATAAGATCTTGCTTCACTACATCTCTTCAGCTCCACCGATGCTTGCAATCAGGGCACTTTATGAGTGAAAAAATAAGGCCAAGTGACAATGCTTTGGTTCTTCTTTCTTGTAGCGGAGTTTAGCAGCCTCGAGGACTAAGCGCCCCGGCATTTTTTGTGTTAATAAAAAAAAAAAACAGCTCCACAATATGTGAGATATCACACGTTATTTTCCAACATTACACAGTTTTTCTTTGCTACTTTTGATCCTTTAATTATTTATTTTAATTAATAACAGTGTTTTACAAATTCTATTTCCTTTTTCTTCAGTGTTCTGGATTACAGCTGCAAAAATGCCTTCTGTAGAGTGATACTGATCGGCAGCTCACAAGGAACTGGAAGAAGCAGCTTAGCAAAAGCAACCAAAACTTCTCTAATCTAGGAAGTAAAAGGGAAAAGAACCCAAAACAAATACACTTAACAATCCACAGAGGCAATTGGAGAAGATGGCAATAAAAGGCAACAATGATGGGTATCTGTATCATTGTAGTAGGTCTAAATTTTCATCAGCTGTTCTGCTTTTGTAAATTCTCACTTCTTTAGAAGGATAGGACCTTCTGGAAGACCATTTTCTTAACTATTTTGCAAAGAGACTATTATGTGAGTGAACTGTTAATTAAAAATAATTAAAAATTATATCTAATTCTCAGGAATTATGAAATTAAAAAAGAAAATAGGGCCTAGATATTTTGGAGAAACTGAGGAGCCAAACATTACCCTCAGTTACAGTAATTCAGTCAATTCTTACAGTGTAACGATGAATTATTGTTTCAATATTTCAGATAAAGATCGGCTGCCAAACTTTTATTTTTAATTGTACAATTTTACTGAGCAACATTTGCCGCAGTTCTGAAAAAAAAATTCAATACTGACTGTGCAGGTAGTTGGTAAAAGTTGGGAGTAGATGAGTCCGTGTTCAGCCCTAGCCAGTGAAGAAAATCTTTTGTGGATATTGCCTTCCTACAACTACTGTTACCAATATCGATCTCGGCTAACCACTGCAGTACACTGAAATCAATCCAGCTACATTCCTTGGAGTCACCTAAAACTAGAGCACTCCATTGTTGAAGCAAGTCCATTGACTTGAAATAGCTTTATTTGCACTGGAATGTTAACACAACACAGAGACAACACATGAATGTTAACACAACACAAAGATAAACAGGGGCATTCCCCCCTCTTACGACTCAGAAGCCTGCACAAAGCAATCTGCTGAGGTTTGTGCTGAAAATAATAGGATCCGAAGGGAAAGAAATCCTTTCCTCTATGTAGTTTCCTTTATACCCTAGAGGACAGAGAGTGTGGGAATGTATATTCTACATATGAACTGATTAAACTGCAGAAGTATCATCATTAACCTGAATCAGCCCTGACACTTTCTGGTTTTGGTGTAACTTGCTTGGCAGAGATGTGCTATTTTAGTTAAGATGGCTCATACCCAAACAGAGAGTATTTTGTAGATGAAGATCTAAAACATCCAGCGTGTGAGCATCCAATGACTACGTGTTGTCATGAAGACAGAATATCAAGCATGGCCACCATGTGTCCTATCTGTCTGTTCATCAGTGCAGATTAAACGTTGCTGCTGTCTGTTGGACTTACCAGCAGTAAGGGTAGTGACTGTTAACGAATCGTTGAAAAATAAGTTTACTTTGGCCTGGTTTAGCTGTTAAGACAACCATGCATATGATTGTCTATACCATCTTTTATACTTTTGCAACTGAATCAAACTGCCAGATAAAAAAAGGAGATAGCCCTGAGCCCCTACTCATATCCCAGGAATTAACCTCATGTATTTACTTCTAATAAAGCAACAGAGACTTGCTTCCACTAAAATCTGATGGTGATACAGTTGATGAGCATTTTTATCTCCCTATAGAAAACAGCCTTTGGGGAAGTTACGGTTCAGCCTAAGGTAGAGTTGAGGGACTATTATTTATGGTATTTTATTTTATTAGCCTATACATATTTGCAGCACATTTTTCATTCATATGAATTTGCATGTATAAGCTGCTTGAATATACATATGTATATAAATATATACATACATACAAACATACGCATAGATGTATGTAGCTATATGTATGCATTTATACAAAAGAGAATCTGGTAAGTCGCTTTTTGGTCTGCTAACAAGTATTTTTTGGTTGCTCTCTTCCTCAAATAGCAGAGTTTCGTTTGTTTTGCTGTACTAAGATCTTTCCCTCATTCACTAATCCACCTTCTTTTATAACTTGAATGCAACAGGATGTACAGAATACTGTACTGGAAATAATGCAGACCAGAGATTTAGACCATGGAAAAAAGAAAACTCAGCCCTCCCGCATATAACCAGCCTTCACAGATGAATGTCTTTTTTTTTTAATTGTCCCACTTGAGTGGTTCCTAAACATCTTTAGTGCACATCCTATACTTGGCATATCAAAATTAGTTACTAATTTTACAATGGGATCTTTAATTTTTCAAAGCTTAAAACGACAACTGCATTCATCTTGTACAGTGTACATAAAAGATGCCAAAAAAACTCTGATTTCTTAGGATGAATATCATTACAGTTTAAAGCAAGGTTGCTTTCTAAACAGAATGTTATTAAACAGGTCTGCTGGTTCAGACCAGTTTAATGAGAAAAAAAATTAAATTTTTTAAAAAGGAAAATAAATCTTTGCTTTATCACCATGTTATTTCGGGCTGAATACATTCGTTCGCTCTTCTGTTCTAGTTCAGTAATTTTCTCTTTTTAGGCTTTTTAGGTTAAGTCATGGTCATCAAGACACATCCATCCCCTGAGTCTTAAAGCCATTTGCTGTCTTCCTGATATGGACCAATTTATGCCTCTTATTTGGACAGGGACATCCGCTACCATTAAAGGGAATGACATCTCCTGACACCAAAGTTGTCCTCAGCATAGGGATCAAGTCTCCAGGTGTCACTGGGCTGCAAAATATTAAACAAAATTCAAAGTAATTTTAAATTCTAGTTTAATAGCTTCAAGATGTGGTATACTGCTTGATACTTGCAAGTGATAAACCTTTGTTAACTTGTTTATTGATAATTGCCAAATTGTTTTGGTTACATCTGATGGGATAATGTTATTTAGCTCTGTTTTTTGTATATTTATTTTAACCACAAGCACCAAAGTTATTCCATATCTGTTATCAAACTGAGGGGAAGATAGACCTTCTTCTATGCAGATAAACAGACAGGATTCTTATACTGCTAGCAAATATGTGTTATTACTCACATGTGTATTATTCCCAAGCAACATTGGTACTAAGAAGTCATTTAAAGATACATTCCTTTTACACATTTCAGTCTTTAAAAAAATTTATATTAATTGTCCAAGGCGGTTAATACAGTAGATTTATATTGGTGGAAAGAAAAAAAAAAAGGCTTTAGTATAGACAAAAGACTAGTTATTTCTAGTATTATTCCAGTAGTCAATCTAATTCTTGACCTAAAGACACTACTTCCTAAGCCATAACTCAGTTGCTTTACATATAGGTGAGCAATACAATGATTAACTTATTTAAAATCTCATTAGATTAATATTCCTGTCCCAAAACATATTTATTATTTTTGATACTGCTGTTTTGTCTGTTTGTTTCCTTCCTTCCTTCCTTCCTTCCTTCCTTCCTTCCTTCCATCCTTCCCTGCCTCCCTCCCTCCTTCTCTGTCTCCTCTTTTCTCACACTTTCTCTCTCACACACCCTCTCACTTCCTCTTCTTAACAGGCAGAAGGTCACAGCAAGGGGAAGAGTACCAAACAAAGTAAGTCCTCTCCACGCCCCCCCAGCCAAAGCTTCTCCCCTGTGATTTAATTTTTCGTTCATTTTTCATACTCTCAGTATTGTTTTAGCATTCAGTTATGCTAAATGCATAAGGAAAACGTGAAGAAGAAGCTATTTTGCAGTATTTTGCATCTTTGATTCAACTTGTTTATCTTTGGATTACAGGAGAAGGCACTTGTCTAAACAATATTAGAATGTATTATCTTTACATCTGAAATCCAAAAAAGAAAACAGTGTAGGCCAACAGCAGGTTGTTAAATACAGTACCAGATGTTCAGAAAACAAATATCAAATTAACAATTTATGAAACAAACACATAAAGGTCAAAACATACTGTGCGTTTCTGTCAGAAAAGTGCTGTTTTAGCAATTATTCTGGCTTTAATTTTCAAACTCCTGACTGAACTGAAGATACTATCACCGAGACAAAAAAAGTCCTACAGGCCTTTCTCTGCGCTGTGCAGAAATTCTAAAAAAATCCCAAACAACCACATATAGTTCTGTATTGGTTTGACCCTGCAAAGTACTGAGCATCTCCATTTCACCAAGAATTCACTGGGAATTGTGGACACTCCATGTCTTTTGTCTGTATTAATAATGTTACAAAAACAACCCTACCCCACACAAAAAACCCGACCACCCAAGGAAAGAAAAAAAAGCAACAACAAAAAAATCCCGAAACTGGGGTAACTGTAAACAGTTACAAGAAACTACGCTGCTGTTTTGGGCTTGTTTTTTCCACTTGCAGACATGCATTTGTAAAAGGATGTATGGCATATAAAATCCATGGTTGTGTATGTTTATAGAAGCACAATGGATAGACAAGGTTACCAGGTTTAAATTTTTAGCAGCAATGCATCTCTGCCGGTTTTGATATGAAGACAGCTTGTTCAGGGAGTCCTAAGACTATCTAAGTGCTTCCCAAATATATTATTGCCCTAATCTACATACAAAGATCACAAAACACTTTTAAAATGTCAGTAAAATAAATATCATATATCTCCTCCTGATGTAACAACTGGGGCTGTGAGCACGTATAAGTAAATGATAAAAATTCTCAGCTCTTCCTCAAGTGATTTGTAACTTGTGGGAGCCGCCAAGTTTGTTTGTTTATTCTTTGTTTTTCATTCTAACACATGCCAGTGGCAAAGCTTGGAGCAAGAGCAGTTGACAACAACAATTTTTATTTTTTATGGGCTATTTTTCAGATTCTCCAAGTCCTAGAACATTCACATTAGTGGTGGAGGTGACTATAGCTATGATGATCTAACATGGTTTTGTAATAGACCCTCATTTTCAGTTTTTTACACCTTTGCCAAAGTGAAAATATTAGGCTGATATTTTTTATCACTAACTTGGACTGGATATTTGGAAAATTAAAGTTTAAGTTAAAATAGTTTATCTATTTATCTCACTGTGATGTCTTGTTAAATTATATTTAAGAACACCAAAAAAAAAAAAAAAAGTTGAGAATTTCTAGTCTGTTGCAGAAAAACTTGAAACTTGCCAAGGAGGTCTTTGTGAGCAATGCTTTGTCCTTTAGCTTCTTTGTGAAACTTTGACAGCTTCTAAGCTATAACAAAATCCCATTATATCTACTGAGCAAGGTGGTGATAGCTAAATTAATTATAGTTTTGAATTACACACAGGCTGAACAGGAGACCATAATAAACATTGCACTGTATTGGACAAACTGTCCATCTAACCCTATATCCTATTTCTCGCAGTGACCAATAGTAATTAAGGTGGTTGTTTGCAGCACCAGGAAGATGTAGCCTGACAGGTTAAAGGAACAATTGAAAGCGTGGCCTGCTTTTTGTCCCCTGTCTTTTGTGTGATCAATTTGCTTTCGAGACTTTTTGTTGTTGTTTTTGCTGCTGCTTAATCAGATTATACATTGGAAGCTTCTACACAAATTTACTAAAAGGTTGGCATTTTAGTTGTTTATCTATTCATTAATCAATTTTTTAATTTAAAAAAAAAGACACATTCATCTCATAAATAGTAGCTGAAATCTCCTAGCAACAACAGTGCCATTAAGATGTAATTTCTTCTTTTCCTTTTTTTTAATCATTACTATTTTAAATATCCTTGACTCTTCAGACTGTCTGAATTTAAATGCTACTTTGTCATAGGATTGAGATCTTAAAAGAGGTCGATTTCCTTGACGTGAACAAGATAATGTTAACTTATAAAATAGATAATATTCTAAACTTAAGAAAATATTCCTAAGTATTCACAGAAAATCATTACTTCAAGGAGTTTTTGTAATAATTAGGAAAATTGCTTCCCAAGCATAATTTTTTTTTATGAGTCAAGATTCAGAACAATAAAGCTACTGATACACATAATATAATCAATAAAATCCAGCTTTTATGACAGTCATCAACATAGCACTCTTTCGTTTCACCCCTCATTTCTCTCTGATGTGTTGGTAGAGATGTAAAAGAGAATATAAGTGAACAGCCCTCTGTAATATTAAAAAGTAAGAAATAACAATGTAACACTTCTCTTGTATAGTTAGCCTTTCAAATGAAATTTTGAAGACATAACTTGATGACTTTTCCTCTGCTTATTTTGCTTTGAAAAATAATTTATTTTTATATTGAATATCTGACTACACCTAGATGACAACTTTTTTTTCAGCTATTCTTGAAATACACTAATGAACTAAAACATTTCAAGTGTTCATTCTGTTCAAAAAATGAGTGAAAAAACAGACTTAAAAGTTTTTTTAAATTGTGTCTATATTTTTTCAATAAAATATTATTACCTAAAAACACCCCTTGATGTCAGACTTAATCCCTTGAATGGGATCAACCACATCTAAAACTGGTCATCTAGAAGTTAGTTTTAGTGTAAATTAATGTAAACAGCAAGGTTCTTTGTAACAAAGTGTCACAAATAATGCTTTCCCAACACAATCTGTTCTGCTTGGTTTGTACGTATTTTAGCACAAGCTGAATGGATAATTTCTCTCTACTGACTGTAAGGATGCCTAGGTGGGATCTCAGACTAGATACTAAAAGCCAAAGCTATCATCAGACTGCTGAAGTGTTCCATCATAGGTTTGCTTCAGTTTCACTTTTAAAAGCCAAGTTTAAAAGAAGCAAAATATTTTATTTAAATTATTTAAATATTTAATTAAAACCAAAACATTTTGTAATCTCTTCCCACTTTCTTCTCAAAAAAAAAAAAAGCCAGAAACTCTATTAATTAAGAAAAAAAAAAAAAACAAAAAAATTGTTTAAAGAAAAAAAATCAATTCCTTTTTAAATCCAGCAGTGACCTAAAAAAAAAAAAAAACACAAAAAACAATTGTTCAGAGAAATGTAGCTCTACCTTTTAATCTCTTTAAATTTTGAGAAATCCACCAAAAAAGGGAGCTGTTACTCTGAGTGCTCAGACAAAAACCTTACATTTTCACCTGATCTCTTTTTCGCTTTGTTTGGGTTTAGCTTTACCTTTAGTTGACCTTCCACGGTTAGAGTGAAAGTACACAAGTTATTGACTCAGTCCTCAATAACTTGAACTTTCATGATGAGCGTTATGGGGAAGGAAAATGAAGAAGAGTGTCAGAGAGAAGTGAAGTGGGTCCTTCAGCACTGACCCCATGTGCCCTCCTACAGCTATTTCCCACTTGTGGCCTTGGAGTCATAGAATCGTAGAATCGCAGAATCATAGAATAGTTTGGGTTGGAAGGGATCTTTAAAGGTCAGCTAATCCAACCTCCCCCACAATAAGCAGGGACATCTTCAGCTAGATCAGGTTGCTCAGAGTCCTGTCCAACCTGACCTTGCACGTTTCCAGGGATGGGGCATCTACCACCTCTCTGGGCAACCCGGTCCAGTGTTTCACCACCCTCATTGTAAAAAAATTCTTCCCATCTGTAACATGGCCATAGAGAGGGCATCACTACTACATTTTAGTGATGCTACTCACAACCAGATGCAATAAAAACAAAAAAAAGTGCAGCGTTCCTGCTTCTGGAAGGACGTATTTGGGCTATGGTATGTTTGTGCTGCCTTCACAAGAGGGTGAGGCCACTTAATTTCTCTTAGTCCAGGAATGGAAGGAATATACTTTTGCACAGGTTCATCAGATCTCTGGTAGCATGAACGGCTCTGCATGTGTGCAGCACAAGGGGTTTATGATGTCTGTTGATTCATCCATGGCTCGCTTGCATGGCTCTCCAGCGCAAATGCTGTGCCATGTGCGCCAAACAAATTATCTGTTCAAGAACCAAGCACCTGAATCATAGATCACATGCATCCTACAGGACTATATAATGCAGACTTGGTCTAAATTTTATGATCTTTTTTTTTTTTCTAGTTATAAATGCTGAAAGTCTAGAATGTAAATAAACATTCATGTCAAAGAAGGTAAAACAGTGAAAGTGAACATTATTTGAATGATGTGGTAAACTATCCTGATTTTCCTCAATCTCTCCAACAGAGAACATGCCAGAGAAGCCTGTGTTCATGGGAGTAGGAAAGGAACTTCCATCCAAAGGAGAGAGTACAGGCCTATTTACTAAACAATGGCCCAATTCTTATACCAAGTATTAAAAACAAATCTGAAGTAAACTATTTTCAAGTAACTTCTGCAGAAGTTATGACACATTTATGAATTTTAAATATCTATGTAGCTTATGGAGTAGCTGATGGAGTAAATTTTTATGTTGCTTAAATAGAAGTCTTGCTGACAAAGCAGAGACCTGTTGCACCCATAAAGTCAAAACAGATTGAGGAGGGCATATTTGGTATCTGCCTAGAATCTAAACATAAACCGGCTGAAATAACTAAACAGCAACAGTATAACTCTTTGTGAGACTGTACATTTTGTGATGCTACTAATGGCATAACCAGCAACAATGTCTGAGCACTTGGGACACAGCTAACTGTACGTGTAAAGGTAATATGTAACTGCAAGAGGCAAAAGGAAACTTTTGTGATGTAATTGCACAAACAAGGTACAATGAAAATCATGTACATGACATGCAAGATACAAACAGTGGATGCAGGACAGGCAGGAGACATGCCTGGGAAAATGAACAAGTCCTGCTCCTGGAAATAAGATAATCTGTGTTGGGAGCAGATAAGATTCAGCCTTTCTTTTGGGGAGGTTGTGAGGATCATAAAAATACCATGGATGCGTAAGAAAAAAGAGGAAGAAAGATTATTCTTAACTTTGGCCCCAGCTTACCTCATCAAAGAGATCTCGACACTGATCCTCCAACCTGACTGCAGCCATCCCTGCTGACTACATGGCATCAGCTCGGTGGTACTGGATACCCACAGCTAATGCAGATGGTTATTAAAGACCATTTGAATATGCAATAGTTAAAACTAATAATGTTTAGGAACTTACCATTGGAAAATGTGTGTTGTTAATGAATGCCAGTCTAATAAATCACTACTTTGATGCTGGCCTGATTTCTGTCTTTTAAATACTCCTATCGCAGTCACATCCAGCTCCCCAGTATATATATACATCTATATCTGTGCACACAGACATCTACTCAGTCGCAAGAGTCTCGTGTGAAATTGCATTTTAGATGCGGTATATTTTACATAACAATTTAAAGATAATACGTTCCAGATTCATGTAAGCCAGCGTTTTGTGGGGACTGAGTCCTGGATTTCAGTATGTATCCATCCCCTCCAGGTGTAGGGATCATTCCTTAGCCACCTCAGCAGCAATGCTGATTTGATCCTCTCGTCAAGTCAGGAAGGACAGAATTGTTTGTGGACTGCAATATGAACTGGATCAATAAAATGATCTCAGTTAAATAAAAAGCTTCAAGAAGTTAAAATTAGTGGCTGGAGGCTAGTGAAAGCAGTGAGGGATTTCTCAGATCAGCTTTGCCAACAGAGGGAAAAAATAACAAACTACATCCTGAGTCACCACTGCAATACTCTAGCTTTACATCAGAATAATAAATTTGAAACCATTTGGGATGTTGTGATGTAAAATCGAGTAGTACAATGATTAATCGGGTCACCAACCTCTTCTCCCTTATGTCTCTAAAATGTTATTTAATTAAAACTAAAATGCCATGTGGGATTGGTCCCAGGGTATGGTTTCTAGGCATTGCATAACTAGGAAGAAGGTATTATTTTATTGTTAATAATGTTTCATCTATTCAGTCTTCCACAGTTTGCTGATGCTCAGTAATTCATTTAATGTGCAGACAGCACTGGATGCTCTCCTAATGGATAGTTTCAGAAAGCTTTTCAGAAATTTCCTATCAGAAAATTCCAATTCAAGTTAATCAAAGGAAAGGAAAATAATTTTGACAAAATGCAATTTGGAAAAAAAAATATGGAAGACAATGAAAGATATAAAATTCTGATTTCCTGTTTCAAAATATGCTTTGTGTTATATTAGAAAACAAAAATAACAAAACATTTCACATTTTAATCAACTCAAATGGTTTGTTTCAGGTTTCTATTTTGAACTACACTGAAAATTATTAATTTGTTTTTACCTGATTTGTTGCTTTTGGTTTCATTTTGTTTTGTAGCAGAAAAAAGAACTGACAAACTTCTTGAAAACAAAAACACTCCTTCACAGTTCTTATGCTTAAATGAAGGGAGGGGTTAATTTTTTTTTTTTTTTCTGAAGTGTTTCTTAAATGAGAGGTACTTTGTGTTTCAAATAGCTTATTATTTGTCTCTGAAATCCATGTGTTTTTTGAAGTCTGAGCCAGGAAAAAACTGAAGAAAGAAAACATTTTTTTCCCCCTACTTAAAATAATTCAATTACAGTGAATTAAGATGTGAATTAATAAGAAAACCAAGGCTTGGTATTACTGTCACACCACATAACTACATTAGGCCTCCAGAAAGAAAATGACTGGCATATGAAACCTTTGATGCATAAAATCAAGTCTGAGAGAGGAGGAGAAGGAGGCAGAAGCTTTTCTTTTGGAACAGGCTTATTCCTATAAATCAGTAGTTCTGCATCTCTAAAATACTGGGCAGAAGGCAGGGCTGGGTCTTCTGAGACTTGGGTCTATTTCTAGTGCTATCAACGGTTTGATATGTGACCTTCCCAAGGTCAGTGCTTCTGTTTTCCGATCTGTTGAGCAAATAAAATTATACTGTATTCCATTGTAAAGGCCTCTGAGATGGGTTGATGAAAAGATGAAGAACTGGGTATTACTCTTACGTAAGATTTGACTTTTCATGTACCCCTGAGTAATGACGATAATTCCCTCAATCACCATATTTGTTCACCACAGATTTCAAAGCACCTTTGGGCTGTAGAACTCCTTCTACTTCCTCAAACTGGGAAACTGAGGCACAGGAAAGAGAAATCAGTTGCCCAGAGTCATGTCAGCAAACTATTGGTGGAGGCAGGACTGGGGCAGGTCTTTCTCTCGGTGGTGTGTTCTGCACTCTGAGAAGCATCTCCCTCCCCTTTATTAAACAAAGGAAATCTGTTACTGTTAGAGAGAGCTGAGACATAAACTCTCAGCTGCTTTTGTCCATTTATATGATCCTTATGTTGCTCTGAGACTGTGCCATGAAAATTGATAAGAAAAGAATTAATTATTGAAAACACATTATAGATCTATTATTCAAGCTGCTGTGATTCAGTGGGATTACTTGTGTAAACAATAGATTGAAAGTTTGGACACTTTCTTTTTTTTTTTGGTTGACAAAGGTGCTTTTTAATGCCTTGTGTACATCTAAATGCCACTTTGATTTGTGTTGCATGAGTTAACTCATGCTCTTCCTGTCGTGATGTATGAGTTTAATAAAAGGATAAAAGTAATTTTTAACTAACTTTAAATTGTACGAATGCACTTTACTAAACTACCTCGGTCAGTTAAATATGTTGGAGAGTGACCAGCTATTTCAGCCTTTTGCTTGTTTGCAGTCTCTAATCTTTCAGGAAAGAATGAAATAAGCAAGCAATCAAACCACAAAAAGGTCACATTAGTAAAAGTGCGGTACTGTATTGTGTATTGATCACACTACATGAGAGTCAAGTCTTGCAGGATGTTGAGAATTGTTGTAACAAGTACTTAAAACGATAATGCTGGAATCTGTTCCAAAAAAAAAAAATTGTGCTGAGGTTAGGACATGGTGCAAATGTTATCACTTCTTATTAAGGGCTATAACATTATACTAGTACTTTCCCTGCTACAGCTGACCAAAAGAACAAATATTTCTCACAGCTCCAGTTAATTTCACTGTGATATTTTTCCCCAGCCAAAATGTATGTCTTTTATCACAAAGAAAAAAAATATAAAAAAATCTGTGTACTTCAGTGCTGCAGTGCTGAACACTGCAATGCCCAACTTAAGAAGCAGAAGCCTGGAGTGAAATCCCAGTCCCCAGGTCAGGCAACCAGCCATCTCACAACACTGCACTGAGAAAAGCAAAAATCAGGCCTTCACATCAGGATCAAGAACATCAAAGATGCAGCTTGGAGGACATTTCAGTGAAATGCTGCAGTGGCATCTCAGTTTACATTCTGGGGTCAGGGCTGCAGCAAAACCATCTTGCTCTATCTGGGCTCCATGACTTGAAATTCTCCCCTGAAAACAGATAAATCACTTCTGTTGTATCAAACTTTTAAAGTAAGTGCGTGTGTGTATGTGAGTTTTGGGATGAGAGGAATAAAAGGAGGTGGATGACTCAGCTCCCTATCTCTCTAACCAACAGCATAGTGGGCAGAATATACTTTTCCAATGGAGACACGGGGTCAATTCACTGCTAAGTCGGAAGGGGCTTAAGTCTGTCCCTTGACCTTCCTACAGTACGCTTTTCATTTGATAACATGCCACTCCAGAAGACTATGCTGGAGACTATAGGCTGCAGTAGAAGAAAAAAAAAAAAAAAAAAATTAAAGGAACAGAGAAAGGGAGATAAAATATGTCTGCATGAATCCAGTCCTTCACCAAACAGCTATTCTGGATAGTCTTACCAGTAAGGACAGTAGTTCTAGGGCTCAGTCCTGTCCTAAAAACTGCTCAGGTATTTTAATGATTTTAATGCAAGCAATCACAGTGGAAACTGGGTCAGAAATTCGGATCAATACATATAGCTTAAATAAGAAGTTCTGGTCAGGACCTTGGCCTGGCCTACTCACTAAGTACACCTCTTGCTTCCCCATCATCAGACTTTCAAAGTGAATGACTACATCACTTTCATGGCAGACTACACTCGGGCTGGAGTCCACCTTTTTGACTCCTATTCACTTTTCTGACACCTAGTGTTTGAAGCTTTTAAGACTAACCCTGAGACCTATTTGAGACAATGTTTCCAAAACAAAATTATCGCAAGGTCTGATGAATACGTATGCTGGAGAAAGAATGTCTACGGGTTTTGGTACTGGATCCATAGTCTAAACATCTGATGTTTAAAATCTAGTAGGTCAAGCTCAGTCTCAAGAAAACACAATGCGAGCAAGTCCTCCCAGGGCTCTGCACACCCTGGTGGGTGTTTGTAAGTAATAGCTTGTAAACTCATGCTCCCCCAGCGCCTTTCTCTGGTTCAAGGGTTCTCAGAATTATTTTGCTTGTCAAGTAGAACAGCTGCAGCAAAAGGGCTGGTAGCCTGGTGTTTGAGGGTATGAGCCAAGAAAGAAGAACATGTGGGCTGGCTCATACACTGCAAAAGATCAAGAATTTTTATTTTCTCATCCTGAGCCAGTCTCCTGCCCACTAGACAGAAGTAGCAAACCACTTCTCTAACTTTCTTTTCTTTTTTTTTTTT
>VYXH01009269.1:90176-118227 GCA_013397275.1 Burhinus bistriatus | reverse complement strand
CTCCCCCCCTCTCCCCCCTCCTTTTTTTTTTCTTTTTTTTTTTTTTTTATAATGCGGCAGTGAATCCCTTTATTAATACTGTGAATCTCTCGCTGCTGCTGCTGCTGCCGCCGCCGCCGCCTCTGCTGCACGCACTGCAGATATATTAGGCATGTTAGTGGGAATTTGATTTAATTGACTCTGGCTAGCTCGGTCTCATTAAGCCGGAGCCGGATTTCACCGGTCAGCACTTCAGGCCCGTAGGCAGCTCGCCGGACCGCCGGCGAGGCGGGGCTGCTGCGGGCGGCTGGGCTCCAGCAGCTGCTGCAAGTGGGAAAACTAATTAGCCAAGGGACTTTCCCATCCCTGCTCTGGGTAGCTGCACCCTTTGATATTAACTGCTGGGGGAAAAAGAAAGAAAAAAAAAAAAAAAACCCAAACCACGGCGCAGTGCTGCTGTTGGACTTCAGCAGCTCACATTTGATCCCGTTCCTGTTAAGGGAAAGTGCCCCTAAACTCAGTAAAACCTGTAAAGGCGAAAGCCCCTGCAGATCACTTGTAACTCACAGCTCGAGTCCCAGTGGAGATATGGAGAATTTCAGTCACGTTGCTTCTGGCTTTCTCCAGGCAGAGAATCCTTTTAAAGAGTAAAACACCGTAAGGGACTTGCTAAACTTCAAATACTGATTCGGTTTGCTTTATAGAAAATGCCCACGTTTGGGATATGCGAGGAGAAAACAGCCTCGCAAACATACACATGGCAATAGGTACACTCTTGAAAACGAGACAGAAGCCTGATTCCGGGTGTTCATGAAATATTAAACGTGGGCAATAGATCATTCCTCCAGAATCCTTTATCACTGTGGAAAAGTCTGCAGTCTCCTAGAAAATACCTTGAAGTTTGATTGCGTAGCTCAGAAAACGGGATGTCCTGCTCAACTACACAAACCATTCCTATTTCAAGGGCCCTTTTTTATTCCCCCTTGCTTCTTTGTTAGACTGACTGTTCTGCCAGGACGTTCTGTGTAAAACAAAGTGATGGCAGTAGAGGCACTAGTTTGCCATTGTGCATTGTGCAATCTGCCAGATTGAGAAGAAAAAGAAAACGCATTTACATGTGAGCCCGTATTTCTGTCCTCAGGAGGCCATCAACTTTAGTTTAGGCATAGTCCAAAAAAGCATTTAAGAATAAGCCAGTGCGCTGCTAGGTGACTACCTAAGTCTTACTGCCTTCTCCACGGTATTGTGGTGTTAAAATTGAAGAACTGAGAGCATTAAGGATACATCCCATGGTAAAAAAAAAATACAAAAATAAAATAATGGTTACGTTACAAGCACTGCTATGGAAGTTAAGATAAAAGATAAAGTAAATTAAAGATGTCAAATCGCTGACTGACATCAGACATGCATACATTCCAGAGAATATAACGCTAAATACATGCCATTTTGATTTGTCATCACTGAGAAGTAGCATAAACTTGTAAGTTTGCTCATTTACTTTCCTTAAAGTGCTATTTCATTGCACACTTAAATAGAAATGTCAGTTCAATTGAAGTGTTCCAGATAAGCATTTATCACCCTATTTCTAGGCTGGAGGGAAATAACAAAATGACCCTTTCTCTTTCTATGTCATTTTCTGATTTTAACATTCACATGATTCTTTCTTCCATCTTGCAGACACTCACCCTTAAAACACATAGATCACCTAATTCTCTGAGATGATATAATAAGTACCATGCTTTGAATTATGATGTTTATCTTTTTGCATATTTAGCACTTCCAAGGTAACTTTTATCAAAAAACCCCACAACCAACCAAACCACTTCACCAAAGAGAAAAATAGAGAAATAAAAGGGATGACTGAGGATGTATTGAAGGAAAGTGAAGTGCAAATATGTTAAATATGTTTAGCTGTACAGCATTAAAAACAATAACAAAAATTTAAATGTTTTATTCATTTTGATAAAGCCTAACTGTCATTATAATACTTCTAACATTGGAAGCCTATATGTTGTGTCAAAACATATGCATATTTTCTGGTAACTTAAGAAGAATCTCATAACTTCTGGCATAACATATATCACGTTAAGTTACTTCTTATTGCTGCCTAATCATCACAGTAAAGAGATTTCTGTTGTTTCAGAAAGGACAGACAGAAAAGGAACCGGTATCTTGTTTAGTTAGTTTAAAAAAAAGTTTTATTTTTTTTTTCTGCAAACACTTCAACTAAGAATAGGCTAAAATTTAAACCGTTGCCATAGAAATATGTGCTTGTATGCATGGTAGCCTCTTGCATGCCATTGCAGAAGACTGAATGGAACTCTAGGAGCAATCCGATAAAAATTAGTTAATACCCCTAGGGGTTATGTATCGTTTTAAGCAGAAGCGTACTATTGGAACTGCACAAGAATGCGTTATTATATTGCTTTACTAAACTTATTGTTTGTACCAGGTTATTTTATAATTTTAGTGCAGTTGCATTGAAAATACACCGTGTCAGATCTGCTTGCACACTAAGGTGATATAAACGTGGTGGGTTTTTTTAGCAAGGGGATTAGATTTTATCTGATGGAGAAGAAAAGGTTTTGTGTACTCGGGTAGAACAGCCATTAACTACTAAAGGTGAACATTTCACACTTTCTTAAACTAGTGGCAAAACTCATTAGGGTGAAAATTCGGGCAGCAATAAGCTGCAAAATGCTCCTCCTTCCCAACAGAATAATCTCCAGCTTCCATTACCCGTGAGAAGTTTTGTAGGTGTCCCAAGTATGAAAGTCCTCCAAAGACAAGTAGCTCTTAGTAAAGGGGCAACCTCTTTATCTTTGTATTTTTGTCAGTGGATTGTTCAGTTGTGAAACTAAGCAGGATTTTGTTCGAGAGTTTAGTGTAGTTGTTTATACTATTTGGATCAGTCAGAGTGGATTTGGTTACATTTTTATTCACGTGTGATCGAAAGTGAGCATCCTCAGATGATTATGGACTTCAGCAAGTAGATCCTTTTGTATTTAGAAGTTTCCATAGTTTCCATAGGCGAAGTAGGACAATTTCTGTGGCTGAATCTTATTCCATATGTTTATGCGGTTTAAATTTGTGGGAATTCTTTGTGATTTATGGTACAGAAATTTCCAGGCAATGGGCAGGACTTCTGAGCTGGCTGCTGCATAAGTACTTGGTTTTGGTATTTGGGAACAAGTCAGAAGGTGAAGCATTAGTGGTTTGTGTTGGTAAGCTACAGTTGACCTAAGATCATCCAGATATCTGTATAATATGTTTAAAATCTATAATGTATGATCTGTTTTAACTGTATTAGGAGTATGGACATGGCCAATCAAAATCACAAGAATCTTTTTTTATTTTCCTCAGCTTTACCCAGACAGAGGAATATTAGCACTGGAAAAAATGCGGACTAAAAAATGTTACGAGTATTGTGTTATGTTACATTCATTATGACTATGTTTAGCAATGGTACCTTACTGGGTGAACTTGTAACATAAGAGGATATTCAATGTAATTGTCTGAGAGTTGCAGAAGCTTTTGTATTATCTTGTAGGTGGAGAAATACAAATGAGTTCCATCAGTATTACTTCTCCAAGATTAATTGCCAAGTCAATTTATATATGTTATCGTGCTGAATGGTTTCATTTACCAGCTAAAGTTTCTGAATCAATTTCTGTGTATACTTCTTAGATACATTCTTCAGTTATGTGAGAGAAGAACAAGGTCAGCAGAAATTCCCCTGAAGGAAACAGCAGACTCCTGCATCAAGCACTTGAAGGTTAAGACTGAAAATTGATAGCAGAGGAAAGAATGGACAGAAACAGCCCATTGTAGATGACACTGAGTTGATTCTAAGTGTATGACTGCTTTAAGTGTCATTGTTTTAGTGGTATTGTTTTAGCACAAAGTGCTTTTGCCCCACAGAAATATCGGTGCCATCAGAACTCCTCCATCCTTCTCCCTTTCCATTAGGTAGCAAGATTGATCCCCCTCAGATAGTTTCCAACTAAGCCAGTGGAACAACTTCTCTTAGCTACTAATGACTTTTATTGATATCATGACTGTTCAGACAGACCCCTCAAGCTTTGGTCTCAAAGCATGTCTAAGCATGGATTGTCATGCTTGGTTTGCATTACTTTACCATTCCTCAATCAGCTGCAACTCTCTTGCAAGTGAGAAGTTTAGCAAACAAGGTGCATTAAAATGTGACTTCAGGAAAACAAAAGAATGGAAAGATAATGGTTCTTTTTTTCTTTAAATGACAATTCAAAGAGTAAAGACGGCTGGGAAGCCACAATGAAAACTTTGGGGACCAATGGAAAATGTATGGCAGAACAGCTATGAAGAAGTTAAGAAGCAGTATAGTCTGGTGGAAAAAACTAGGGAACGTGACTAATTTTGTGGATTATTTTCACTATATAACCTCGAGTGTAGGTGGTATTTGTCTCAGCCAGCTTGATGGGCTTGAACGAGCTGCCCTAGCACAAGACAGTAGTGCCTTAAGAGGTGTCTTGGAGAATCAGAGATGTGTGTGTGAGGCTGGCAGATACAAAATAAGGACTAGGGAACACTCATATATTTCTGGAGTGGCAGCTGGAGCCTAGGTGGGATACATTAGGGCACCTGAAATAGGAGTAGACACCTGGAAACAACTGAATTGAACTCTGGATCTACACTGAGAGGCTGGTGTCTTGACTCACTTGGTCCACATCAGTAATTTGAATTACCTTGGTATTTGAGCTGTCTGCATGGTGATGACAGAAAAGACTCAAGGCTTGGGGGGCATATGGTCAGCTGGTGCCCAGGCAAGGTACTTCAAGATACCACAAATGGCACTGCATGTCTATGAATGGGCAGAGCAGTTGAATCCTAAATGCAGCTCAGTTATATACACCTGCACATGAGAACTAGATCAAACCCTTGAAATTATACAAAAGAAATGATATCAGAGATGGTTAGCTGAGACATGACAATTAGTTTTTAAAGGACAATTGTTAATTTTTACAGGGTATCAATTAGGTCAGATGTATCCCACACACTTTTTCTATCTGTTTTCCTAACTTGGATTTTGGTTTTGCCTTTTCAAATTGCTAACTCTTTGACTTTGGGATTGCATCCTAACGATTGCTCTTGGATGGGACTCCTATTTCAGCTGATGCCTTTAGAAATTGCTATAGTACATAATAACTATAATAGAAGCATCATAAAGTAATAGAAGGCTCAGGAAACAAAAATGTAACAACAACAAAAAAATCCTGACAGTTATTGCTGCTACCATAATAGTAAATAACTGGTTCTTGGGTCGAGCCTGAAATATAAATGAGGAATAAAATACTCCAGGGTTGTAGTTATTATTGAAGTCATTAAGATGATCACAATGAGAGATAAATGTTAGCAACGGACGAGAAAATACAGTGGAAAGTGTTTCAGAAAAAATCTGGTTTATGAATAGAAAGTGCCAAACTGTAAGCAGTTTTTCACAGAAGAATTGAAAAGGTAAAAATATAATTTAATTATGGACACACAGTAACAACTTATTCACATGAGATATCTTAAAGGGAAGACAGATGCTGGGAAAGATTTAAGTGCAGGATGTAGAATATACGGCTAGACCCCAGAGACTATTAGTCATATTGTAAGAGGATGTATCAAGTTGCTGAGGATGAATATGGCACAGCAAAGTTGGCGGTATTGTGTACTGGGCATTCTGCAAGCAATATGGACTTTTAGAGAGAAGTGTCAGAAGTGAGATTGGGTACAAATGGAGAGAATGAAATCATAAAAACAGTGTAAGATTTTTTTCACTGTTACAGTTCGGGCAGCAAATGTTGCAAAATTAGTTACTGTGGTTATAAAGGTTATCTTATAAGTTGTCTTTATTGTGAAATTTTGTCTATTTTAGTTAACTTGGTAAGAAAATATCGTTAAACAGAATCTACTCAAAATATAAGCACAGTACTAGTTCTCTGGTATGTGGTGAAGATCATGGTAGTTGAAAAATAAGTGTGTGAATGAAAAGATGATAATTCCCTGGAAACATTCTTCAAAAAGCTAGGTCAATGGATACCTCTAAACCACTGAAATAGAAATAATTTTCTAAAATTTTGGGTGCATTTTCACTGTTGCAATAATCTCAGAACCTTATCAGAAATTGTGTTCTTCCCTCTGACATTAAGCGTGGCAGAGAATAATAACATTTAAGGGTTTTCTGTTTCCTTACTTCCTGAAGTAAATTAAGATGCATATATCCTATAGAGAGAAAAACACGCAAACCTATTTTCTTTCTCGTTCTTTCTCTGCATTTTTATTTTTGTCTTTTTTGTGCTTTAATTTAGATATATGTAGTTTTGAATGTAAGAACATCATGCACAGACCAAAAATGACAGTGTAAGAATAGACAAGAGGAATACACTAAATACAGGTGCTAGCCCCTGCAGATTTGCTGAAATGGTTCAGGAAGAAGAGCTGCAGATCTGAACAGCAGAGTGAAAGATGTTACTGGCATTGGCTAAAGGTGCCCATGGGAACAGAAAGCACTTATGTCTTTGCAAGGTTTTTCTATGACTATGCTGCTATTAATGAAAGGTGATCTTAACTAACTACAATTTTAGTATAAGACAATAATCCTCTGGAACTAAATAAATGAGAAGGTATATTTAGGATAATGATTAGACTGTTGATTTGGACCTTATAACAAGACAATATTGAAATTAAACCGAGAAGGAAGTGGTTCTTACTACAGATTCATAAATTACTGTCTGCCCAAACATATTAGCTCAGTTGCAGACATGTGTATTAGATTAGGCCCATTTGTGCTTTGCACAAATTCATAGTATTCATAAACTCCAATCTGAATAATAAATGTCAGGATTCTTAGCCTCTTTTTGTATTATATTTGAGCACGTCCATTATGATAGATGGATGAAATTAGGAATGAAATAAAAGTGAAGAAAAAATTTTGTGAATAAGATTTAAAAACAGGTTGCACATTTTAAAGGATCAGTTCTGGCTACTAGTGTTACTAGCAGAGTACTGGTCAGATAATGTTGCAATATGGTTCATTTACATGGATTTTATCAGTGCAGTTGGTTATTTGAAAGTAATGAATTTCTGATTATGAAGCAGCAAGTTTATGATAGAGACATTTAGTAGAGACTGCTAAATTTAAGATAATAGCTATAGAAGGGTTGATAGTACTGGTATTAACGGGGCCTTAATCATATCTAGCATGATACAGAAAGCAAATGGAAATTATCAACATATGTGTTTCATCAGAACATATACTTTTTTAGACTAAATCCCATCCACAAGTAAGTTTCTGTAGTTTTCACTGAATTAACCTTTATTCCCAAATGTCAGGGCTTACTAAATTCAAAAACAATTATTCCTGTAGAGAGAAGAAAGTCAGTTGCAAATCCCTGCTCTGTCTGAATTGATGAGGAATCAATCTTAAACTCTCGTGCAGGACCAAATTGTCAAACAGTAGTGGAAGAAATAGAAAATTTAGAAAATATAATTGTGTGATAAAGGTCCTTCTGGATTGGACTGAATGGCCCATACCTCTTTGGCTGGAATGGAATACTCTATCCTGCTAAATTAATGAAACCAGAACCTGGGTGAACTCAAGCACTGGAGCTATAATCTATAACAGATCATTCACAATGGAGAACCCCTACTGAATAACTGTTATATCATAACCTAGCTCTTTTTTTGGAGTTCTCCACTAGCTCTGTCCAAGACAAAATTGCTGCAGAGGGGACTAGCCTTTGGCAATGTGTACATGAGCCAATTTGTAGTTGGACTTTGAGCCTAGGATTTAATTCTACTTCTTGCTTATTTACAAGTGTGAATATGCATAGTGTATCTCCTGTGGGCTCAGCATTTTGCCCAGAGGTTCATTAAAGGGCTTAAAAGTTGAGGGTTTTTTGTTGTTGTGTTCCCCCCCCGCCTTTCTGCTTGCTAGGGTTTGATTATGCAATTCCTTCTCAGAAACCCTGTTGGATATCTGTAACCACCGGCCTTTGGCTTTGACTGACATTGCCTGACTGGACAAGCAGACAAGAATATATTAATGAGAATTTTTGTTTTATTTAAACAATAAAAAATAGGAATTATTTTTGTTTGCCATATGAACTAATATATTTTATATTAAAACTACTAGCAGGGTTAATTTAAATTGGTTTAGTTATGACCAATGGCATTCGGATATAATCCCAAGCTCTTTGAACTCAGGGTAGACATTTGAGGCTGGATTTTAAAAAGAGTTTAAATATCATTTGAGCTGTGCACGCTTAGACAGTTTTTAAAGCATTCGAGGGTACCTGGGGTACCTGCAAAGGCTTAACACATTTTCTTTTCTGGACTAGCAGCTGGAGTCCAGGCAAGACACTTTAGCATACGTTAAGTGTTATGGATGATTATGTTAAGGCATCTTAAGTGTTCCCTGGCTGAAATGTAACAGCTGCATTGTAAGCACATGAATTTAGACATCCCAGCCTGTAACTGAATTGCAGCTTCTAAGGTTGGGTAAGCTAAATCACAGCTAAACTATTTAATTTTTATATTGCTAAAGTTAAGTGTGATGAATCTTGCACTTACGAATAACATCCTCAGGATGGAACTTTCATTTAAAAATAAGAATATACACATATAAGAAGACAGCCAAAGAATATTGTTCAAATATTTTTTTTTCCGTGTCAAATCACAATTTATTAAAAGAAAACCAAAATATCACAGATGATACATACAATTGATTATCTTTGGTGATGTTTGTTGTAACATTAGGACACAGACAGATATATATTTGCTTGCAATGTTTTTACACTGTATTAATATTTAATGTTACATTACTTCATATGGGAAAGTAGGATAATATTCCAGTAAAATAACAACAACAGCAACAACAAAAATGAGGCTTTTTGTGATTTTTTTTTTTTTCTCAAGAGTGTCCCTCTGTTGGCTTCAAGAGAACATCCTCAATTTAGTATGATACAAATGGGATCACAATAAGACAAAGAATATCGGCTAACTTACTTCCATAATATCATATTATGCTTAATTATGAAATAAGTAAGTAATAATTTATGTAATATTGCCCCAATAAACAGGGTAAAATTTTGCTCATTTTACTAACATCAGTCCAATAAAAAAAAATCAGTAAATAAAGGAGAACGATGAAAATAACTAAGCCCAACTCCTTCCTAGAAAAGTAGCCTTAATACTTAATTCAGTAGTGACTGAAAGTTAGAAGCCATGGACTTTGCTGTAGTATCTGAGTTTGTAGAATGAGTCTAATTCTAGGTAGAAT
Organism: Burhinus bistriatus; assembly: GCA_013397275.1. NCBI lineage: Eukaryota > Metazoa > Chordata > Aves > Charadriiformes > Burhinidae > Burhinus > Burhinus bistriatus. The sequence goes on along the minus strand of VYXH01009269.1, from coordinate 108,944 downwards.
CCATAAAGCACGCAGATCAATATAACCACAATTGACACTAATTGACAAGCCAAATTGACGGTATTAGGGCAGAGGCCAAGAAACCAGATACTAAAGTGGTTTGGTTTTTTTGTTTGGTTGTTTTTTTTTTTTCCCTTCTCTCTCTATGATGCACCAATTTGGACAAAAGATCTAAACTTCCTGAAAATGTAGATTATACATTATGTGCAGCAGATTAACAGATGCAGCTATTAAGATTTTTTCATCATCAGGTTCTGAAGCTGAGTTTCAATATACTCATTCTGCTGAATTTCTCACACCTACAGCGTAGAGGCCTCCTGCTGAGGAAGTTACCCTTGGCTTTCTGCACAGTCAATAGGGAAAAATGGGAACTTTTGAGGTTCATGTCATATTTTGAGATGCCAAGAACAGTTCGACTCTAGACACCAAATTTAGGTGACTAAATACTGTCATATGGGTGTGAACTGGGTGTCTAAATTCTTATCACTGTCATCAAAGATCTAGTCAGTACAGTCATTAAAGAATAGAAAGTGTCTCAGTTCAGTTTAAACAGACGCTTAACATGGAACTCAACTTTTAAATGTAGTATTATTTTGGGTTTCTTAAGGTATCCCGCCTGGCCTCTAGCTGCCACTCTAGAAGATCGTAGTTCTTTCACAGGTCCTGTGTCATACCTGTGAGCTCCATGAACGTCCTGGACGTCTGAGATACCCTGAGGCATCTCAAATAGTACCAGTCATTTATGCTTCAGCCAAGACCAAATATGCTTCAGCCAAGACCAAATTTTCCATTGACTGTATCTGGAACTTAGATACTTAGTTCACATTTAGACACCTATGTTTGGGAGACGTAATCTCTAAATAAGTCATATCCATATTTAGGAAGAGATAAAACATGTTTTAAAAGTTCTATTTCTTTTCATTGACTTTAACACGAATCTAGGGCACCTAGTCTACATATGCATCTACAACCATAAACAGCTGCATTTCCTCAAATTAATTTCACACTTTGATTCTTTCACTTGGATCATATATTCCTTTGCTATAAAATAGTATAGTTTCATTGATCTTCCTGAATGGAGAAGCGAGGATTCAGGTGTCCGACCTTTCCCTCTTCCCTCTTCCCTCTTCCCTCTTCCCTCTTCCCTCTTCCCTCTTCCCCCTTGCCCCTTCCCCCTTGCCCCTTGCCCCAGCAGCCAGCACATCTGGAAAATACCAGCACTGCAATACATCTGAGCTCTCAGACCCCAAAGGGACTGTCCCTCACTTCAAGGAGTCTGAGTCCATGAGGAAAGGACCCTATTGAGCACAGACATCTTTGCTCTGGATTACGTCTTTTGGGGGGGAGAGGGGCCAAGGGGGAGGAATATGGAAGTTTTAGCTCTGAATATCTCAGGGATATTAAAAACACAAATGAATATATTAAAATACATGGAAGTAGTTTTCTGTCTCAGGAAGGGCTCATATATGCAGACATGTCATGTTAATTCCAAAGAAATCATGCTGATGGCTGATAATGAAAGTATTCTTTTCCTCCTTTCATGCATGCATGTAGCATTTATTGCACACATTTGCATACTATTACACAAAAATCCATGGTGAAGAAAAATTTGAACTTTCCTCCTGAAAATAATGTTGAAGTAACGAGAAAGATTAATGGAGATCTTGGCAGACTCAAGCACAAATTGTTAAGAGGAGTCAAAAGCAATAAAAAAGTTCCCTTGCATGGCTCAGAAACAAAGTGTAAAATCCATTTATAAGTTAAAATCACCAGAAATATATTTGGATTTATAGTAATTAACTATATGGCCTGCTATCTTCAGTCAGATTTAAAAGATTACAAGAAACAGAGTGAGAATGAATTGGCCTAAGTTACTTAGCTTCAGAAACACCAGCAATGGTTTTAAATGAAGTAAATGTCATCTGCCTTACGTCTCTCATGAACAAGGCTGTACAACATGACCACCATACCTAATTCGTAGAAAATGATTTGGAAAAAAAATCAACTCCCCAAAAGTCTGTATTGAAATAGAATTTTCATTTGAAGAGAGGTCTGAGAAGGGTGAAGCAGAATGAAGAATTTCATGCTGGATTTTTCACTACATTAGGCAGCCTGCGTGTGACAAACAAAAACAGCTCAAGTTTTCATTCCTAATTGACTCTGATTCTTTGCAAATTATGCATACGAACACAGTTCTGTAAGCAAGTTTTAATTATTTTTCATGTTAATATAATACTTCAAACCAGATATTGTACATTACTATTATGTTCATCATCACACTATCTTGCTCATCAGGTTCAGTGTGTTATTAAAATTTTCACTGGATTGCCCTACAGAATGGTAGAACAGTTTCAGTTCATTAACTTTTCTCCCGTTTCTACATCTATCAAAGTAAAGTTTCAAGCTTGAATTCTATCATATAATTTGTGTCACAAGCTATTTGTAAATGACTGGATACAGGTTTTTAAATCAAGTGTTATATTTTTAGCAGTTTCCCAGTATTTTGAAATAGTCATGTGGAAAATCAATTGCAACATGTAGATAAGTCTTCAAAAATACGAAGGAAGACTTTTGCCTTGTCAGTTCAACAGACATTGTGATAATAATGCATTAGTGTAAAACCTGAGAGTTGCTTTACAAAATGGGAATCTTTGTTTTGCATTCAAAGTTTGAGCTGTTTCTGAATTTTCGGACTGTATGCATAGACAAGGTTAATTCAAAAGCAGTCTCACTTCTGTACATCTGTATTTTGATACCGTATAATAGAAAATCAACTCAAATAAATACAGAATTTCAATTCAAAAGCAGTAATAAGGTTAATAATAGAATGGAGAATGTTAAATAAATGGTATTGTATTTAAGTTAAAAAAAATAAAAATGAATACTTTGTAAATTGCCAGACACATGAAACAGGATTTAACTTCTTCCATAACCACTTTCCCCCTACTGATCTTTACATAGGAATATTGTTAACATGCCTTTAGTATATCACACGCCCGCCTACATATAAAATATGATAATCTGATTTTACTTTGATGTATAGTTCTGTAAATTGGCATTCAAATCAAAGAGTGTGAGACTCTCTAACAGTAGAATTGACTTATGCCTATTTATGGTATTTTACATTAACAGAAAATAAATGAGGCCAAATCAAAGTTAACACTCTCTTTGCTTGGCCATGTTAATACTATAGTCCTGTATTCATTGCACATTCAAAAATTCCATGTATTCAGTGCAAGTTATGCAGCAATGGTGGGCAAATCTTTGACCAATAGGTTCTGCTCTTAGTTAAGTCCCAGTTTTGAATTATATTGATATAATATCTAGAGCATATGTTTTGAATTGGAGCAGATACAGTAATGAATATTCTGGTTGGTGGAGAGAAGGGGTGCATTCATCAGAAACCCGATTACTTCTTCCTATTTTGGGAACTGTATTATTATATACAGGGAAGAAATCTTGTCAACGTTGATGTCAGAAGTGTGAAATAAAGCAAGTAAATTAGAACCCTGATGTATGTGCCTAGCACTATTTAAGATACCTTAGGGTAGCTGAGAAATAGGTATAGTGACGGTGGATGTCACACAGGACTTATGAGGACCTCATATCTTTCTCGACAGAAAACTGGAGACTGGATACCATGCTCTAGGACACCTAAAATGTCACTAACACCTATGTTAAAGCACTTAAATAAGAAGGACACACTGACACTAATATCAGTTGGTTCAAGGTTCCTGTCTCAAGTCCCTGAACCTCAAGGCAGGGACTGAGGGGAAAAAAGTACCTCCCATCATAGGAGAACATCCAGTTCAAGACCACCTGAGGAATATGAATATATGCAATTCATGGAATCTGATGAGATGCATCCCAGGGTCCCGAGGGAACTGGCTGATTTAGTTGCCAAGCCATTATCCATTATATTTCAAAAGCTATGGCAGTCAGGCAAATTCCCTGGTGACTGGAAAAAGGGGAACATTGCACCCATTTTAAAAAAGGGTAAAAATGAGAACCCTGGGAACTACTGACCAGTGAGCCTTGTCTCTGTGCCTCCTAAGATCATGAAGCACGTCCTTCTGGAAGCTATGTTGAAACATATGGAAGACAGAGAGTTCTTTAGAGACAGCCAAATTGACTTTATCAAGCGCAAATTGTGCCTGACCAATGTGGTTGCCTTCTATGATGGAGTGACTGCATCAGTGAACAGAGGAAGAGCTACTGTTGTCATCTACCTGGATTTCTGTAAAGCCTTTGATATGGTCCCCTTTAACATCCTTGCCACTAAATTTGAGAGGTGAGGGTGTCCTGGTTTGAGGTAGAACAAAACCAATTTTCCTTTCAGTAATTTTACTTTTCAGTAAAGTGTCTTCTAACTAACTGCATTCCCAGTGTCTGCCTCCAGCCCTCCCATGTGGCACATTTGACAGATGGGCTGTTAGATGGATAAGGAATTGGCTGGATGGCCTTGTCCAAAGAGTTAAAATCAACAGCTCAATGTTCAAGTGGAAACCAGTAACAAGCAGTGTCCCTCAAGGGTCCGTACTGGGACCAATACTATTTACTGTCTTCAGCAATGATCTAGACAGTGGATTTGAGTGCACCCTCAACAGGTGTTTGCAGATGACATTAAGCTGAGTGCTGCAGTTCATACTTTTGAGGGAATGGGTGTCAGCCAGAGAGATCCTGAGGAACGGGCTCATGCAAACCTCATGAAAGGCATCCCTGACCATGGCAGGGAAGTTGGAGTAATGATCTTTAAAGGTCCCTTCCAATCCAAAACATTCTACTCTGCGACTCTGATTCCAAGAATCCTACCCACAACTTTTCTGAATCTTTTCAGAAGTTACATGGCTTCTTATTTTTCTATTATTTCTCATTAATTAAGCTTTTATTTGCAGGTAAACTGCACACAGGAATTTTCTTTTGACCTCATGTAACGTAAATTATGTATGAATTTCAAGTACCTTCTTCTTTTGTGTCTTACAGCTGATTGTAGAATAGTTTTACTTTGAAAACTTTGAAAAAGGTATCAGTATCAGTCTCTGTATTAACTTATTGAGGAGTGCCTTTTTACAAAAACGTAAAAACAGATAGCATTAATTAAAGCAAAATGCTTGGTTCTACAACCAAAATAAAGGAGTGAGATCTCAAAAATATTAAAATTCTTCCTTTATGAAACATACAGGCTAACAAGAAAATATTTATGTTAGAAATAGAAGTGTATGTGGTTTTAAAATTCATCATGAGAGGTTACTATGAGTGAAACAGAGTTTAGACTCTATCTAATCTTCTTAAACCTTTGGGCTGGGTCAAATAAATTATGACACTTATCAAAGGAACCTAAACTAAGAATCAAACCATTTATAGCTATTTCAGTGGTCAATAGAGAGCAAGAGAGGTATTACCAAAGGCTGATTTTACTAGAGATGAGATCTTAAGTAAGCAGAGGTGCTTAACATTAGCTTGGATGAATCTATGACTTGCTATTTAAAAGCTTAGAATTTTCTGTTTAATTGCATATTTTTGTTTGTTTGTTTGTTTCTTTTGGAAATGCCAGCTTCTTTTATCCTCACTGAAACATATGTGTATAGGGATTCAATTCTTTTGAATATTAGGGTCCACACACAAATATACATCTAAAAGTCAAACATTAAGCATTCAGGTTTGAAAGAGTTGGCTTTTGACCTTCAGTATTACTTGTATAGGATTTGTAATGTATTTTATTTTTCTCTAACTGCAGGAATGCTTTTGTCTTTTGTTAAAATATTACCTAATAGCCCTAGTGAATTATTGGTTATACTAAATAATTTTTCAAGCTGATCTATTTTCTGTATTCAGTTGAAGTACTTCTATGTTTTATTTCCAGACCCTTTTCATTCATTAGCTGGATTTGGCATATTTCAGTGCAATACAACTTATGTCTTACATATTTTTCTGTGTGTTTGTAATGTACATAATGGTTCTTAATATTTTTATACTCTGGTTTATCTGGTTTGGCATAGATTTAAAGGTACATATAAAACAGGTAGAGAGACAAAATCTCATAAAATTTCTTTTCAAAGTGTACGGAAACTGTCTTAGAAAAAAAAAAAATCTGTCTAAATTTCAGTGAAGTTCTTAAAACAGTTCATGCCCAAATCTTGAAAGTCGGTTTCTGTGTTTATTCTGAATCCTTTCACAGACATTTCAGTTGCATACTGTGAGGCATTTTGGATTGCACAGTGTAGACTTTTCCTAAACAGGTAAATGAAATTCTCCTTTTAAGAAACTATTGAAATATGAGCTGGCATAAAACTCTCTCCTTTGTTCATTCATGTATTCATTCCTGATCATCCTAAAATATGACAGATCCACCAGAGTGATGGTGAATATGGGCAAAATATAGCATACACTGCTGTGTGTAGGCTTATGAAACAATTCCAAAGAAGTTACCTTTTCTCTGTAAGAGTTCAGGGAGAAGATGGAAAAGACAGGCCCAACTACCTATCCGTCTTACTTCCAAGGTGTTTGAACAAAGTAAACTCACCTGTGAATGTTGCTCTTGAGACTTAAACACCTACTGCTCTTTCTACTTTTGAAAGTAGGAAAAAAATCTTATTTAATTCCACATGCTCAGGATCAGTACCTAAATTTCATCAGATAAAGAAATAACTGTCTTGCATGACGAGAAAGAGGGATCTTAACAATATTTTTTGTTGCATCATGAATATTCCAATTAGAAAAACAATATATTATTATTATAAATTATTGTTATTAAATACTTTAATATTATTTATTATATTAATTAATTAGCAACCATTAATGAGGGATTATTTTAAAATACTAAAAATAAAAATATTGAAAAGTAGAAATATTACATATGCCTCCTGTCTATAGCATGCTTTATTAAATCACAGAAACCAGAGATCAGAAGACAGGCAGCTACGGATGCCTGTGCAGATAACTAGTATATTTCTACAGACTAAAAAAAAAAAAAAATTAAAAAATCATTAAAAAAGAATGTTTCGCTTTCACAAAGAAAAATTCCATTTCATGTAGTGAATTCTTGCTTGATTATATGTTTAACTGTGAGTATGAAGGCAAGGTAACAGATTTTTTGAAGAGCTTTTACAAAGTAAGTAAGATTAGTAGAACAAGAAACCAAGGGGTATTTTTACAGAAGGAAGAGAATGGTTCTCATTAATTCATCAGGGATATACACAGAGTGCAGTTTGTACAGTGTGGCAAACATTCCAGAGAACTGAGAATTTACAGAAATGGTGTCTGTCTGTCTGTCTACCTGTCTTTATCTGCTGGACATTATTAGGTGCAGTGGGCCAGTCTACTCCCTTATCACTGTTCACTAGACATTACTCAATGCAATGAGCTGGTATGTTCTAATATGTCATATCAGCTCTTGAAAGAGATGTTAGCACTTCCTCATGGACACAAAAGGGGTGGAATGGTGGTATATCAGGAAAAACATCCATGTTGATACTTCTAAATATTTAAACCAGTTCTCTCAAGGTACCAGTCTAGTGACGAATAAATGAAAGGAAGAAGTTAGAGCAAATGCAGGATTTCAGGATTTTATCTTTATTGGACACATTTGTTTTATTTCATAGTTTGCATATTTGAAACAGTGACATACTTTAAAAAAAGGTGATAATGCTAGAACTTGGATAAGTTCATCCATATAGATATTTAACATTTAACATTCTTTTCAAAATTTCCACAAAATAATGATAATTTTATTGTCTCAAGTAAACAACCAGATTTTTCATTTTAATTCAAAATATTTGTCCTAGAAATCTTTTCTCCAGGCTAAAGCATGGCATATGTCTCACTGCTGAGAAAAATTTTTAACACAGAAAAGCATTAATTTTTATTTTACAGACCTGCAAACATAAGGGAAGATTACATTTTCAGGTGGATTTCTGAATTCAGCTAACCAAAGAGCTTCATTTTATAATACGGATTATAAATTGTGCTTGCAATTAATCTGTAATGTGACTAATCCTTTTTATTATCTTAATAAAAATAAAATATGTTTCACATCCTCAGTGAAAAAGCATTTCAGGGGTTTTTAGCACAGGGACTCAGCATGCTCATATGCATTCTCCTACACTTATCTACAAGTTAATACCTTGATCTTGCAATAAATGTCATGCAGGCAGAACATGGCTTTTAATCCCTCAGTACAACTCAAAACTTACTTCTATGAGGGCTTATTTTAAAAGCAAGTGCTTTATTTGACTGCCTTTACCCCAGAGGAAATAAGCGAAAGAAACCCTGACCAACACCCAAAACCCGCAGCCATGAACTCTTGATTGATACAGGCAATCATCATTTTTTTTTTTGTTAGGCAGAAAAACCTGTCAAGAAAAGGAACTGAGTTTTCTCAGTATTTTAATGAGGAGTTAAGTTACAAAAGTAGGCAAAAAGTAGTCCTGACTTTCTGACACTTTCCTGTTGCCCCTGATAGCTGTACAACTGAAAACTTAGCAAAATGAATACATGCAAGTATTAGGCTAATATTTATTATTACGATGGCTTATAATTATTTTTTATGAGTTACCTATGTACATCTGTGTTGGCTCACTAAATTTCTTCACAGTTAGATAGATGAAGTTAACAAAATAATAATATAAGCCAAAAATTTGATAAAATTGTTGCTTTAGAAAAGTAAACAGGTATCTATCGTTGTGATTGTGAGTGGAAGTCAGCAGATGCTGGCTTTGCAATATACTAGATGCACCTCTTAAAAAGCTCTGGTAAAAAGCTGGCAAAGCAGTCTTTACAGTTGAGTATGGATAGTATTTCTATAGACATGTTAATTTCCAGAAAAATCCATGCAGATCTTTCCTCAGAGAAATCAAATCTCTAGCTGAAAACTGCAACACAGTAAAATATTTTTTAATATATTGTTTTATATTTACCTTTGAATTCTTTAATAAATAATTAAACAACTTTGTTTCTTTGGTTAAAAACGATCTCTGTTGGGAGGACACTTAAATAATGATTCACATACGATTTTTCTACAACACAAGAAGAATATCCTTCGAGTGATTTTTTCTCAAGGACCGAATTTTTTTTTTTCTGCATCAAAAATAAAGGTTGGGGTTTTTTTTTCAGGTTTTTCAGTAATGAGAAAATTCAGGTGCACGTACCTCAATAAGCAGATCTATTTTCAGATTGTTTGATGAACCAAGTTTTGTGTGAAAATTCTGTTGGTTTTTTTCACTCCATATGTTTTTTGATATGTTATTGGTATGTAGCAAATAGTTAAAATGTTGTGCTCTCATTATTGGCCACAGAGCTTCAAATCATCAAAACACTGGAGTGAAAAAGTTTACTTACGTATTTTCTGTTGTTAGGAAGTTGTCTTGTTAGATTTAAGTACCATCATGCTAACTGTTTCTTAGTAAATAAATCAACAAGCCTATTTAATTCCAGTTTGTATTCAATATATTACTCAAGATTATTTACCTCAGAATATTTACCCTAACATTGCTGTTGCCTGGACACTTACAACATGAAAAATTGGGATGCATTGTTAATTTATCTGATGACTTCTTTTCCATGTATTTGTCTAAGTTGCAACTTTTTAAAATACTCTGCAACTACTATCTGCTAATACTTCAGATGAATAGGTTTAATTTGACACAATTGACTTGCAGAGTTTATATACTTGCAGTAAACGTGTCATCTGAAGCTTAAAAACTTTTCAGATACCATCATTTGTTCTTCTACTGCCCATACTACTTGTAAATGTAATTAACTAACTTTGTTCACAGGAGAAACTTGAAATACGTTGAATAAATATAGGTAGCGGCTGATAACACATTTCTCCAGCTAGCTGAAGCTTGTACATTTTTTCCATTCAGCATTATGCCAAGTTCCAGAAATAGAAATGAATTGACTAAGGACTTTTTTTTTTCCCATTAAAAATAAATTTTTTTCCTCTATTGGAAAATGTCAGTTTCCCTTTTTACCTGTACCTTATTCACTTTCAGAGTGATTTTATAACTTGATGAGTCTTTGCTATGCTTAGCTGTTTTTTTCTAGGGCTTGGTTTCATATACTCCCATGAATTTTTTAATTCATATTTTAGATATACCATCAAAATGAAACTCCTAGCTTATAGCAGCTGATGCATCTTTCTGGACAGTGATGAAACTCTGTTATTTCCAACTTTTAATGTTTTTACAAAACTTATCCATAAGCCTAATTTCTAACATAGAAAAATAGATAAACTGATTCAGTGTGAGAGATGTTCAGATGTGACTGTTAGAAGGAAAGGTCTGTGAAATTTCATGTTTGGTTTTTTTTTCTGCAAACCTGGTATATTCCATTCACTCAGGCAGAGAAATAGATATGCAGTAAAAAGCCAGATAGGCCCAGTAAGGAGTGAAACAGCAATTTGTCAAATAAAATAGTTATTATTTGTATGGTAATATAATTTTTTTTATAACTTTTCTGCTTCTCTTCAGTCTCACTCTAAACTTGTACCGGTTTTCATTGAGTCTTAGTGTATTGGTTTTTACTAATACAATGGAGTTGATACACAAACACAGTTTAAATTTGGTGAGTAGACACATGTAAAACTGGGAAGGTATAGTAAAATAGAATAAATAATCTGCAATAGAGCCCCCAAGGGAATCACTTCACTGTTCCTCAGAAAAGTAAAATTTTGAGGAAAACACTGATAAAATTAGCTATTATAAAGGGTTCAGAAATGAAGGGACTTACTTTCCATTTTTAAAAATCTTGACAATTCAGATATATAAGTAAGTGATGAACAACTGATTCTCATTGACTGGGGACCTATGCAAAAACAATTCTCTTCAGTGAAAGCCTTGACCAATTAGTTTTAAGGAATTATGCAAGTTTTACCTAAGGCTTTACTTCCTTTCTTATTCCCTCTTTAAGATCTTCTGTTCCTTGTGTTCTCTTCAGTTTTTTCTTATTATTTTTTTCCTTAGTTCCTACTAGTTTACTTTAGTTTCAAACCCTAATCAGCTTAGCAATATTAAGATAGACATATTTTGTTCTGTATTGCATAACACGTTGGACCAAGAGAAAGAAAAAATGTTTTCTAGTCAAATCACGGCTACCTTCATGATATGGAAAAGAACAGTCTCTCTTTCTTGATTAAGAGGCAGAAGCATTCAGCTGTCCACAGCTGGGCAGGTCTGAAATGCCTTATGATAGTCTGTTGGACCCCCAGCAGGTCCTGCGACCTGTCTGTCCGCTCTGCAGGTGCCCTCAGTACGCTAGAGCACTTCTAGTGGTGTGGGATGTCTGCTGGTGGGTAGCTGAAGCACACCTAGATATGTGTTGGCTGGGTGATATTAGGCACCTACTTAATCTGTAGCCATCTACATGGTAACACCTAAATTTGCATAATTCAAAAGCTGAATCCCAGCCTGAAAGACCTAACTCAACAGATATATGGCAAAAGCTGTTTTATCTCTTTCTTTATCTGGATTCTTAACATGAAGATACATCCGTAGATTTTCAGCTGCTTGCAGGAAGATGTGGGGTCCTGCAGCATGAGTCCTTCTCCAGAATCTCTTCTTCCCCCCAAAATAAGTGTACTTGTATTATAAATGTATCAGAGTTTGGGTCATGATTAAAGAAGGCAAATACTGTACATCTTGGTTAGTATCAGGGACAGGGAGTTACCTAGCAAAAATAACATCTTAAAGAGTCTATTTGGACATATGAAGGTGTTGTTTGATGATGAAAATAAAAGTGAATAGATATGAACAATGTGATACCTTATGACAGCATTTTAAATACTTGATATTGGGTGATTGCGTTATTCATAAGAAACAAATATGCAACCGAGTCACACCAAAGATTTTAGGACTACGTGATGAATTTTCACAACTGGGGAAAAAAAGTAGGAAAAAGTAGGATTTATCAAAAATACATACATTGTATTTGTAAAAAAAAAGTAGTTTTCACATGTTCAACATAAATGGCTTACCAGCAGTGTTAAAATGTGTTGTAAATACATCATAAGCGCACTGAGACATATTTATATAGATGTACATTCACACTCTTGTATTTGTAGTTAAAATGAGAACAAAGAGTAGAGAGAAGCCGTAAAGTGCCTGAGGCTCTCACATTATTATGAATTTGAGGAAAACAAAGTGGTCTGCTGAGGACACCTGTCTTTCTGTTTCTGTGCAGAACCATAACTCTTCAGCATGGAAGAGAGAAGAGACCTTAGCAAATCTAAAAAGAATTTGGCTCAATAGTGTGTAGGAGAAAAGAAGCACACTTCCAAGACATCTTATTGCAATTTACCACTGCAGAAGTTACTTTAGTCGTAATTGGCTTCCACAGCAAGTAGTTTTACCTGCCACATTGGTCAACCAGGACAGAGGAGCATCTTTGCCAGCTTCAAACGACTGCAGACGAAATCTAGCTATAGGGAGTTGTCTGATGCCCTGTTTCAACAGGAAGATCATATGTTTAAATAATGTTTTATTTAAAGATTGCTTTTTTAAATAATGTTCCCTTAATTTCTCAGGGAATGAGGTTCCATAATGGTGTCAAAGGAGTTTTGGTTTTTTTGTTTTGTTTTGTTTTGTTTAATTTTTTCTTTTCCAAAACACCAACACAATACACAAATAAATTTAATTAAAATCAGAAAGGATGTTTCGTTAAAAAAACGCTGTGTTACTATAACGAATAAGCTGATTTTTCAAAGACGTTTGTGAAGGTTTTGCTAAAACATTTTCTTTAATGTCAGGAAGCAAAAGAGTTTGTGCACCACTTTGAAATGTAAGGGTAAAAAGTTCCACCTGGCACTTCCAAGAATAAAAAGAGGGTTAATAAATGAGTTCAAATTTGGTTTATTTGTCTGGTTTTGCTATGTACAATCTCTCCTCTTTAATATATTAGATATAAGTAGGAGAAAGTACATTTTTATGACTTCAGGTACAAACGTCTTCTGATATTTACTGACAGGTTACATTCACATCATTTACCTTGTGTAATTAGACAGATGTATTAGATGCGCGAGAGTGGGCTTTTGCTGTTGACAATGAGGAGTGTACCTCTCTGTTGTCAAAATAACAAATATGAAGTTTCACTGTCAATCTTCTCAAGACCATGCATAATAATTATTGCATGTATATAATAGAGGCAAAAGTGTAATATGAGCCTGTTCCACTATGCAGTGCATGGGGGTACATGCAAAGAACTTTTCAGGTATGAGAAATATCAGAATTTGGAACACCTGAATTTAGTATGCTTTCTGATACCATATACTTAAAACACTAGATCAAAAGCCATTGAAGTTAACAGCAGTCTTTCCAGTGTTTACAGTAAGTGTATTATCAGGTATATTTTCCAACATTTACAGTAGGTATAATATGTACAGATTATATGTATATTATGTACAGAACCTAACTGATTCCCAAACCAAACCTGTCTTTATATTTATTGAACTATTACAGAATACAGTGCACTCATTCTGAAGACTCCCATCACTTCAGTGAAAAGTGAATGAGATCCTTAAATGGTAGAGATAGAATGTTATAACATCAGAGAAAACAACAGTGACTAGCAAGACTGTAAATGTATTTTATATGTGCACAGTATACTACATACTACAGAAGTAGATGCTCAAACTAATTAATATTGTTGGTCAATAAATTACCTTTTGAATCACTTGGACAGTATGAAGAGTATGCTTTTTGTCTGTTTTCTGTGTATTTTGTCTACAATTCACATCAGTCCCATCAAAGTAATGTTAAATGCATGCATATTTTCCATCACATAACTGTGAATTTTAAAGATGTTCATTATTTATACATAATTAATAATATTACATACTTTTAATTTTATAGTGCTTACTAATGACTGCATTATTCTGTTGACAAGATTCTATTTTTTAATTTAAATTATGATAACTGTCCTAGGCGAGTAGTCTTTTTATTCATTTAACTTTCATTAACATATACATTCTAAAATGATTGCCATATACAACTATGCACTTTCTTGGTAAAACCTTAGCCCATGGATAAATATGGATAAATCAATGTACAAATACAGGTGATACTTCCCAGGAAAAACCAAAACAAAGCAAACAAAGAAATACCACCATCTGCATAGAAGTTATTAGATACTTAGAGAATTTTTGAAGCTATTTTTGAAATTTTTGAAGGATAAATAAACTAGAATTTACAGTATCTATATTCTTTTAGTTTTGCACTATAGCATTCACTTCTTTACTGGAAATATCTATATTATACATCACAATAAACATTTCTTGGATAAGATGATGTGTCACATGTAGGATGCCACTAAATGAAGATTGCAGATCACTCCTAAAGGAAGGAAAAACAAGTATAACAAGTATAAAAGCATGGCCATTTCTGAAACATAGAAGGACAAAGAAATTAAGTTATAAATGTATACCATGTGGAAAAATAATACTGTGCACCACAATTAAGAATGTGATTACACTTCATCATGAACTAGGACTTAGCTAACATTAAGGAAAGATGAGGTGTAAAATAAAATTTTTAAAGCATATTATGGATCTCAAGGTAAAGCAGTTGACAGTGAGTGTTATCTGAAAGGAAAAGTTAAAACCACAGCCAGTACCATGGCATATGTTATGAAATAAGATGGATTATACCGTAGCTAGCTGATATGTATATGACATAATTCTATAAAGACTGAAGTGATTAGCTTGTACTGGTCTAGAAGCAAAATTATCTTTAAATAATCATCTTTTCTTTTTTTTTTTTTTGCATTTATCACAGGAAATAAGTTTGCAAAAATAAACATGAAGCAAATTTCAGACAGAATTTAATGTATTTTAAGTTAACAACGTTTTCAAAATATAAAACACTTGAAAACTGTCAAAAAGTAACCTGCTTTTACAACACGATTTCCTCTCATGTTTGATTTCTTATTAGTGGAATCTCTGACTACCAATATTTGTCACTAGGTTTCAAATATATTTCTGAAATATTTTATTCCTTATGAACACTGTGGTTACACAACTATGAGGTTACTTAACTTGCTATGGTTACCTGAGACTTACTTCAACATTCAGCATACAAAGATGTTTTCTAAACTTACTGCTGGTATGGGCAGTTGAGTTTCCACATAATTAAATTTAATGTCCATTGATCTGAGGGTATAATTTTTTCTTTTAAATGTAAATATAAAAAATGCTTATTTGAATAGCTGATTTACATGTACCGAATAGCTGTATGCAGAAACAGGATACACTAGTTGGCAATATTCTCTGTAACATAGGGAGCATATCAAAACTTCATCACGCATTGGAGTTTTTCTGATACTGAGGTAATGCTATCTAGCAAAGCATCTCTCTACCTAGAAGTCGGTTGTCCAGACTTTAGAGGTGGTTGGAAGGGATGAAGTTAGCATCTGAACTGCTAACAGAAACCTGAAGTCCTGTCTCTGAAATCTGGTATTTAACTCATACCAGCACGTTTAATACCTCTGTCCATTCATGGGAGCCTTTCCTCTGGTGAGAAAATTAACTGAGCATGATTCACTCTTTTAAAAATATGGCACAAAATACGTATGAAGATACACACTCTACCTACATTTTTTTTGTTTGTTTCTTTGTTTATTTAGCTATTTTACCTCAGAAATGGGAAACCTGGACTTACTGCTGATTTCAATTTACTGGAATTTAAGATTATATTTTACAGTCTAAATGGGAAAGTTGTCCGTTTCTCTACACATGAGTCACTGCATGAGAAGCTGAAAAACTGTTAGAGTCACATGGAGATTAATAAAGAAGAAACATGACTCTGGAGCATGCAAGTCTGTGGAAAAAAAACCCCCAGATTTCTAGTCACTACTTCCAGAGTTTGCAGTCTTGTCTTTACCCATGGTGTATTACTCACTGGATTAAATAACAATGCAGAAAAGAGGAAATACCTATGAAGTCTGCTGCTTGCTAGGCATCATCATTTATGTGTTTTGATGAAAATGATGCATGCTTTTTCCTGATTTCGATTTTTGTTTCACAGCTAACAAATAAGACAACTCCTGTGGGCTGATCTAGAATTCAATAGCCTAGGTGCAGTATTGACACCTGTTGATCTCCCAGTCTAAATAAACAGGACATATTGTGAAAAGCAAGCATTTTTTACACTAGATAGCTACTGAAATAAGAACTTTCTGGATCACTTATTTGGACCTATGCACCTCAAATTATTCATTTCCAATATAGGGATCTAAAATATTAATTTCGTTATCACTCAGGTTCAGTTCATCTGTGTGTCTTATAGCTCTGACTGCAGTCATAAGACCTGATTTGTAATACGTTGAGATTCATAGACATTGTATGGTTTTCACTGAAAGATAATACCAACAGTGAAACTTGCAAAGTCTCCTCCTAGATTTGAACATAGCTTAAAAAGTCTAGAACTGTATTTATCCAGACAAATGCCTTCAGCAAACAAGACAGTTGGATCTATGGCTCTATTTTTCCCATATAATAAGGCGTTACAATACATGGGTTGTGAAATAAAATCATTCCACATTACTCAAAATTAAACTGATGAAAGTATTTACCTTTTTGCTCCTGTGAAAAGTTAGCATTTTAATTCTTCAGTGCTATAAGTGATTTTGTGGAAAGAGAAAGCATGCATCTTTTAGTCACAAGTTCCCTGTAATAAGAGTGTTTTGTTACCTTGATCCTGTAGATACTCTAAATATATTTCTCACTGATCTCACTGGGAGAGGTGCATTCAGAGCAAAGGGAGAACAGACTCATTATTTACCAGGTCCTTCATTTGTCTTAAGATGTTTTATTGAGATGTGGGTACTATGTTATATCTAGCTGTGTATAGCTAAATGTTATTTGTTTACATATCTTTCTATAGTTGGAGAAGTTTTTTCACATTCCTTCCTAAATTCACATCCAAATGTTGCTTGACAGTGCATGAATTTAGTATAATCTGCATTACCATATGTGATTTTTTCCTGATACAGTGGAAGTGATATCTTGCACCTTCCTTTTAATTCATTAATCTTTTCTCTGTTTGTTTCTATTTCTCAATTTCACCATTTATTTTTCTTCTTACTTCTTTATTGTTTTTCTTTTGTGTGGTGTGGAGATACTTTTTTTCATTGTCTTCACATACTGAAAATCCATTTTAGCTATATAATGCTTTCCTATTTCTGAATTGCATGTGTGATTTTTAAAATACATTTTTGTCTACAAGGCACATTTAATTACATTAATTTTTAAATGTAAGTATATAAATGTGTTTACACATTTATGTAACTGTATATATAAAATCCTAGGATGACATACGTGATAGTTGTTGAAAAATCCCGTTATTCAACAATATTTGCTTGAAATTAACTCAGTAGGTTCTAGAAAAGTTTTGTACCAAAGTTTCTCAGTTATACTCAGTTTTCCTTGAGCTTTTATATAACTTACAGTATGTTGCTATTGACAGCAAAAGACTTACGACTTACCAGGGAGCTTTACTTTAGCCCTGTTGTTAGAACCTTGGAGCGGCAATTGTGAGACCCAGCACAAATTAGTTAAGTATGCCATGCATTCACCCGCGTTTCTATTTGGAATTCCCACACAGGAATATGGGATTCATGTTTGACTATGATGGCTATACAAGCGAAATGTGTTGTGGATATATTAATGCAGACGTATTCAATTTGCTTTTTTATAAATTACATTTGTAATTTTAAAAATTGTTTCTCCGCAGAATGATACAGTTATTTTTTTCACTCTATAGCCTTCCAGAGTGCATCACGTCTCTTCTCATCATAACCAAAAAGAATGTATTTTTTTAAACCTGGTTGCCTAAGAGTAGGCACCATCAAACCATATTTAGGTATTCGAGGAAATGGTCTGATTTTCTGAGATGGTAATAGTAACAGACACTGGAAATGCATCTCGGACAATAATGACAGGATTTTTTTATGCATTCTTTTATTGTTGTGACATAGAATTATTTTTATATTAAATTTATTTCTATGATTTTAAGATCAAACCCAGCATTCTGAGAATAATAAATGTTTTTCCTGTTAAGTCTGGAAGTAGAGAGGGTAATTTTAGAAAGGCAAAATGTCTGTTTGAAAGCTGAGGTAATCTGCCTTCTTCCTTCTCTTTCAACCTCCTCTTTCCTTCTTTCACCATTTAGAAGCTATTAAATTTTTCATTGTGCAGGTTGCTCATCTCCTGTCCGATCACCTGTCTTTTCAGGTGTCAGTTCAGCAGTTTCAAAAGCAGAGGCAGCTGAACGGCTTGCACGTGTACCAGTTCTGTTTTACAACAGAACAAAGCTGCTCAAACCCCGTTTTTGCAGGTAACTTAGCAGAAGTGTTGACAGATCTTTAGGCAGCTCTTGAGGCCAAAAAATGCCAATAGCACTGTTATTCTTTTCATGAAGCAGAAGTATGATGGATCACAGTTGTTTTAAATGATCCTAGAGAATTATTGTTTCAATGTAGCAACTTATGATGGCTTAAAATGCTCACAACACATTGGTCTAGTCAATGCTTAAGAGAAACGAAAGAGTTCTGTTATGCTGTTGTTGTTTTATGTATATATTTTCCCCAGTAATATTGACTTAGGTGTTGAAAGCATTCCAAAAAAATCAGAGCTAGCCTGTCAGACAGACAGACTGCACACTTGTGCATATACACCCACAGAAATACCTGCCTGGGATAGTTTTCATAATATTCTGTGCTCCAAGATGTAGAAATCATATATTACATAACAACCCCATACTCCCACACACCGCCGCGCAG
>VYXH01009269.1:51065-90169 GCA_013397275.1 Burhinus bistriatus | reverse complement strand
ATCTGTGACAGCATTTCAAAGAAATTTTGATTTAATACTCATCTCAAATGGCAGACAGCCCTGCAGGTCAGCTTCCACCACTTCTTCAAAGCTCCATACAAGGGCTGCCATCAGTCTGAATGGACCTATACTCACTAGAGTATATAATTCTGATAAAAGCATAAAGC
Organism: Burhinus bistriatus; assembly: GCA_013397275.1. NCBI lineage: Eukaryota > Metazoa > Chordata > Aves > Charadriiformes > Burhinidae > Burhinus > Burhinus bistriatus. The sequence goes on along the minus strand of VYXH01009269.1, from coordinate 90,002 downwards.
CAGCATCATATGGGACACAACATTGTTCTGCTTAGTCAGTCTTACTAATTTACAAAATGGGCAGACATCATGAGAGGCATATAGATCTTAAAGCCAGAACAACTTTACGAGTATCTACTGTGGCTATTTCCCATCAATAAAGAACTTCAAACTTTCATTTACACATTGTGTCTCTAATGAGGTGATACTGTTAGAGCAGAAATTTTAGTATCACCAACATTTTGAAGCATAAAAGTTTTACTTGTTAAAATAGTCACAAATGGTAAACACTTTTAAATATTTTAAAAATGTTTAAATGTTTAAAACAACAGGCATGAATCATGCCAAATCCAGTGTGGGCCTGTCTCTCCCTGCTGACTGTAGAGGGAACTTGCTAAGTTTTCAGAAGACATCTGCAGATAAGATGAAGTCTTCACTGTAATACCTCAATTAGATAAAATCAACAAAGAACTTTAGAAATTCATCACTATTTACCTGTTATAAAGGTAATTCTGCATTATAAAGACAGGTTTATCAGCTAATACATGAACCAAAAACTAGTCACCTGAAATTACATTCAGCAGTGATTTAAGCTAACCCTGTGACTTTGCTCTGAAATGGATTTGAAGTAGTCACGTGGTTTATTCTGGGGTCACAGCTGTCAGGACAGTACCTTCCAGCTGAGGAGTGTAGTGGCATCTCCTTAAGCTGTTCCATCTAAATTGCTAAGACTATATTATTACTGTCCCCATCAGATGTCTCCTGCTGTATTTATTACGAAGACTGTCAGCCAAAAAATCATGCAAAATAGTTAAATACTTTCTGACTATATCTTTTTCTCAAGGTACACACAGCTTTTCCATATTCTATTGTCCCAGGAATTTTTTACTCATAAACTTGTGAACTCTCTGGTCTAGTTTCATATTTTTTCAGAACTTCCCTAGGATATGACTTCAAAAGCTGTTGCTTTTTGGAGAAGACCCAGATAAATGGAAATTAACATTCCTTGCCTATGCTAAGTAAAGATACCAGAGGAACAAAAAGTCATGCGTGGCTGACACTGAAGTGGAGTACAGATCTATTTTATACATAATACATTGATGACATTTTTCAGAAGCTGTTCATTCCGTTACTCCTGCAGTGCTGTTGAGGTCCATGGGTCTTTGTATCTTCTTGCATATGTTCCAGTCATGTTAGCAAGTATTACCCAGGTGCAGTTTTACCTTATGCAGCCTGGTGATACAATATTGTGCCATTTTTCGTGGTTTTCAGAATGTGGATTTTCTTTTCTTTCCCTGGCCTTGAATGGACTTTTATATCCTACCACACAATTGTCACAACAAAATTCCTACTGATGATGAGAAATTCAGATGAAAAATTCAGATGAGAAATTCATTTTCACATTAAATGACCTGTAATTGCACTTTTGGAACTAAAGAGACTACTATATACATATATACATGTATAGCTAGGTAGATGGACAGACAGATAGATAGATAGACAGACACTGTGCACATGTGTGTGTGTACATGCACATGAAAAATAGGGAAAAAAATAGCAATTTAATGTTTAGCGATGGAGAAATAGGTTTTCGGAAGTTTTAGATTTTAGGAGAAAAGCTGTGCTTTGGTAGTTTAGTTTTCAGCAGTTACAATGAAAATACTGCTCTTGAAAATACGCATTTTCATACACTATCATGTGCAGTTATTTTCTGTCTGCCTTCTGCAGAGTTCGGGATTCAAAGCTGACCTCTGTGCCAGTGTGGGTAGGCATGTAAAGAGTAATCCTCCCAATAACGAAGAACAGAACTTGTTTGTTTATTTGTTTCATAATAAACAGAATATGAAAAAAAAATACATTGCCATGAAGACCGAAGCTTTCTATAAATAGAAACATATATTCCCTTTTATATAATGTACAAATACTTGTAAAAGGTAACATCTAAGCATTTATCACATTTCTACAGCTAAGTTTGCATTTGAAACAACTTGTATTGGCACAATAATTGTTTTGTTGGGTTTTTTTTCTTAACTTTAAAGAATAATTCTCTATGAAAGCTCATAGAACATTTGATTATAGGCAATTTATCAAAATGGAAATCTTCTGAACATAACAGCAAAATTGTGGTGAATTGCTGCAAGTGACACAGCCGCAGTCTTCTACCTGTACCTGTTAGGTAGAAAACGGATGCACCACAACTCAAATAGGTGCCAGAAGTATAGTGTTCCTAGTGGTAACACTGATGTTGGTATACAACAGAAAACTATATCTGGTGTTTTTAATGATGTGCAAAAGAGGTGCAAAATAGTTTTTAACATGTGTAATGCTGTCCAGATGGTAGCCACTAGACACAGGAACAGATAATACCCTTTCTGATACTTTCCTTCCTCATAAATCACTTAGTGGCCTAAAACTGGAAATAAAGGAAAGCCTGTTAAAAAGAGGCAAGAGTTGGAGTCAAAAGTTCCTGAGAATATATGCTACTCCCTGCTTGTATGCTGTGGATGGCAATTACTGCAAATGTGTGAGGAGGTTCAGGGAAGATTCAGGAATGATTTTCTCTTTCCAGGCTTTTCTTTGTGGATGCTGACTGAATTGACTGGTTGTGGAGGGAATTAATACATTTTGCTAAGGGACAACATGTGATTGACTTAATCGGTTGTAATTTAACATCTGAAAGTTAGACATCTAAAATCTGAGCCAGGCATTTTAGGATCCCTTTATAGTTAATGGAGAAAAATAGGCTCCTCCAGGGATATTCATCTGTTCTATCTTATGATGAGATTAATGACTCTCTAGAGGTGCCTGTTCCTTTCCACTAGCTATAAAGGGAACAACTACAGTCATAGTACTCCCTAGGATATGGTGGGGATATTTTACTTTAACCAGACATTCTCCTTAGAGAGCAAAACGTACTATCATTTTTCCTCAAGTATACTCAAGCTCATGTTCCAATTTGTTGAGACAACACCCACTAAATCAGTTTGTGTGAGCGAAACAGAGAACAAAGTTTCATTGTTTCAAAGCATCTCTGCAGCCTAAGGACAACAGTTGTATTCCAGCACTGGTCGTAACTGGAACGCACACAAAAAAATGCTTTTGTCTTGAATTAAAGTTGAACCTCTACAAATATAAACGAGGGAAGTTCAAGAGATGGAAATTAGGACATCATGTCTTCTTAAAGCATAATGGCCGGGCTGCTTCTTGCACTCTGAGAGTTCACACAGTTCAAATGGGCAAGATTTTTGTGGGGGCCAATGGCTATGCCCAGCAATGGAGCATGAATATATTTACACTTGGCATTAGCAAATGTAAACATAACCTGCCATACTTTTAATCAGTCTATACTCCAGGTTTGTTCCAGAAGCTGTGTGCCTGCGCTATCATGACGCTGTGTGCCAGCACACCTAACATGCCTTCTTTTTCAGAAGGCTCCTGCAGAACTGTGCAATAGCTCAGGCAGGGTGATGCACCGATGAACCTACCTGGCTTCAGGGTGCCTCAGGCCAATGCACAGGCCAGGCAGACCTGTAGCTGTCTATAGCCAGTCATAGCCACATACCTCAGCTACTGCTGAGTTAACGTCAGCTACTGCTCCTAAATGTGAAATTGGATTCCTGAATTTAGCTCACTGTAGCTTGAGAACAGGGTACATGGCCATTCTTTAGATCGTATACTTCAGCTTCAAATTTTTCCCAGCAGCCTCAGTTTGTGCCTTGATAACAGTGCAGAGGATCTTCCTTCTTGCAAGGACTGAGCAACCCAAACCTGTCCAAAAGCACTCAGCATCTGGTGGGACATCCACCTTCTTCTAAAATAGAGACATTTCCTCCTCTTAATAGAGTAAGTAGCCTGATGCTTAGAATTAAGAATTCAGGAAAAGAAAAACAAAACCAAACAAGACAAACCTATATATCTCCTTCGCTTGACTGAGGAATTCAAACTCTTACAACTCATCTGCAGGGAAAGTTTTCTGGACACAATTCTACTAGCTCCCGAGTCTGAGGGGTAAAGGGGCTGTGATGCACACACCAAGAACCAGAAACAGCTTATAATGCAGTCTGCAACCTGCTTCCTGATGCCCTTCGTTCTGAGGACACCCAGATCTCATCAAGGAGTGGACTGTGCTGGATGAATGGTTTCGGCAGCTCACAGCTAGCTCCCTGGGGCTCTTTATGCTCAAGGCTCCCTCCTTGTCTCACAACAGGAGAAATCCAGGGCTAAAGCAAAGACACATTTTGTCACTTGACTGTCAACTTCCAGCTTTGTGATGGGAATGAGTGTGGGTCCCTAGGCCTCCAAGGCTTTTCTAGCTGAAGTACTAGAAATATCTAGGAAATATCTAGGGTAGTCAATGTCAAATTCTCCTCACACATTGAAGACAAAACTCAAACACTTTATGCAAGATACAGGTACAACTGCAGGGTGTAGCATCAAAATACAGATGCTTCTGCACATATCTTGTAGTTGCCTTATTTTTTAGTAGTTTGCATGTAGGTGGATTTTTATAGCTTTCACATAAATATTCCTCCCATTAAAACATGAAATGTACACGTTTGTAAAGGATATGTAGGATATTGTAAAAGGAAATGAGTATTTCATAATTTCAAATCTGTCCCTCTAAGAGAGGAAAATAATTAATATATATTCCAAAATCCTGATGAAAAGTGCATGTTTCTTAAGCATAGCGGTGCAATTAGGGTAACTCCTTTGCCTAAAAAAAAAAGCTGAGTGCATGCTTTGATTGTGGATCATTATGCATTAAGTTTTATTAAAGTGTAGGTCATTGAGGTCCTGATAATCTGTGTCTAGAGGAAGGATCATTTAAAAGGATCCATTAAGATGAAATAAAATATGCATTCTAATCTAATATATAGCATAGAAATGATTAGACATTCTCTGCAAGATCAATGGTAAAATTAACTAAATTAAGAATTTCTTATTCTTACCAGTGATGCAATTTTATTTGCAAAAGCAGACTGCTAGATATGCTTGAATGATAAACTGGAGCCTTGTTATCTGGATTTAACAATGCTGGAAAATCCTTTAGAATATTTTGCTTTACCAAGGTTTTGAAATATAATTTCAATTGAATTAATTGTCTTTGCATTACAGAAAGACAAAATTTTACTGATGAAAAGGCTGAAAGTGACCTGCAGTGAAGAGATACCCTGATCCAGACAATCCTTTTATCGTGCTGCAACTATTGGCATGATGTTGAGAGTATTCTTTTATTTTGACTTTATTTGAATTAGTGAAGGTCTAGATTGCTCCGATTCATTTAGAAGAAGCTTAGTTCCATTATTCTGGTTTATCACTCATGCAGCAGGGTCTGTAGGTGTCTAATCTAGTAATTATCACACTACCTTCCTTGGCCTCTATTAAGAAAACCAGAGCTGGTTTTCAAAAGGGGATGAAGCAAGAAACATTCTTTTTAATCTGTGTGATCTGAATTTTCCACTCTGTAGGGCAAAGGGGAGGGGCAGGGAAGGGGGATGGGAAAGAGAGAGGAAAGGCAGAAAAAAGGAAAATAAAAAGAAAAAATCTTGTTTTATTTCTTCATGGAGTCATCGCTTGAGAGTTTTTGAACCTCCTTTACAATATTAAACAGTTTATTTTATAGCATATAATAGCTTTTTAAGAGTAATTCAGTATTTCTACTATTGTAGCAGTGAATAGTCACAAAACATTTTGCAGCTTTCTGGCACCTGCGTGAAGCTGTGACTTATGAATATGCTAATGAGACTGCAAGCAGAACTGGCTTGGGTTCAACACTTGCACACAATTAGCGCTCAGGCTACCAGCATTACGAGGAGGCCAACTACAGAAAGCAATATTTAGATTGATCAATTCAACATAATGCAATTTCTTCCAACAGAGACTTTTTAAAATAACAGCTTAAAGTCATCCTGTGTGAACATAGGGAAACTTTTAATTTTAACTCTTTTTTGCTAAAATTCTGGAAGGTAATTATTCAGTTGAAATACTTGGCATTGCAAAAGTTGATCCTTGCATATTTTAATGGCAGAAAAAAGAAGCACGTGCTAATAATGACTGCTCCACTTATTAATGTCTAGACTGCATTTCCTCCATAATATCCATGTGCCTGTTAGCCTTGAATGCTGAAAAGCAGCTCCTTGAAGTGCATACAGAAATGTCTTCTATATAACATCTGGAATTTATGCCTTTAATATTAGAAGCAGTACTGTCTACAAGCCAGATATACGAACTAGGCATCAAGATTACGAGCAACTATTACCACCTACTGCACATTTCTAAAGTTAAAAGATTAAAAACATGGTCTTAGACTTAGAAATATGACTATCAATTTCAAAAGTCTAAGTTGCCATGATTTACTGTGTCAACATATATTTCAATAATAAAACTAAAAATTTTCAGAGGTGAACACCACTAGATTCTACTTATATTATTAAATAAGAGCTGAAAAAATTCTGTACCTGCTACTTTTAGTAACTGGCTGATATTAGATACAGACATTTGAAATTAACTCAGTTTACACATCTGGAGAGACCCTAAGACTCAGGGTATTTAGAAAGTAATTCCTATATATTTTTAAACTTGTAGGATAGCTTCAGATAAAAGGTCATTCCTATTTTTAAGTGTGTCACAAAAAATTACTTGTTTTATTTGATAATGTTACTATATATTAAAAATTAATGTGGCTTTACCTAGACAATGAGAACTGATATCAAACTACCCTCTAGATGTTACTTGTTTCTGGAGGCAACTCATAAATAGAAAATACACAGACACAAAGAATTTCTAACAATTCTTATAGTTTTGAGTTCTGCATATCTTTTTCTCCCAAGCAAGTATTTTATCAGAACTGTATGATATGCCACACTCAAAGGGCACCCATATGAGCTTTCTGTTCCACTGAAAACATATCAGATAGCAGAACTGTCATCTAGAACAGTGTATTAGTAAACATGGTGAGAGGCCATGTTAGTGTTTCTACTTTGGTATTTTCCTCCAAATCACACACAGCAGCAATTTTAAAGGTTACATTTCTTAGGCTTAAATCCCTTATGATACATGTTCTTTCTAAAACCTGATTTGCTCTCTTCAGTTCTATGTATCGTATTCCATGGCAGATGGTTTATTTAAGTGTATATCAACAGAAAAAAAAAGTCTGTTCTAACAAATCCTCTGAGACAATCATTACTATGTGAATTTGCACATGGTCATTACAAACAACTAAAATATTCATACTAGAGAAACACAGTTTTGCACCTTTCCCATAATAATAACTGTTTATTCATCAGCCTGCTCTCCCCAGTTTTAAACCTGAAAATATACAGTATATATAGAAGGACATTTGGTTTATTTCTTTCAGAAGCTGCAAGTCAATGAGCCCTACCAGAAAACACTCTCCAAACCCCTTTTTAAGTTGCTAGGTTCCCAGCTCAAACAGGTCTGCACATTATTGCAGTTACTTTGTTCAACGTAAGTAAATCTTAGTACTTCGGAATAGGAAAAGCATTTTCATTCCTGCTCAGTCCACCCTGAGAATGTGTTGTTTCAGCAGTCATAATTTACGATGGAGTGTATGTATAACCCTGAAATTTGCAGGTATTCAAATCATTAGGATCTGAAATGCTGTGCCCTTGCTAATTGCTTTTTAAGCACAATATGTAACTTTAATAACTTCCACTAATACATGATAACATGTGAAACATAATTTTTGAATTGTATAGGGAAAAACGAGTAGTCACAAGGAATGAAATCCTGCTCTTTTTGCAAAGCTTTAAATAATTGTTTCCTGTTGCAACGGAGGGAAAACAAGCACACTCAATATGAGTGATCAGCAAGCTTCGTTTATTAAGTGATACATTCGTCTTTTATGCTTTGATATAATTAGCTCATGCATATTGCAAAACGGGAGCTCCTAATTGGCTTATTCCCTTAAGTGTCAACTCCCCCCCTAGCTCCCTCTTTGTGGTTAGCTATTCTCCTTTTCCCATGCCTGGGTGGGCACAGGTATTCTGTTGTTATCTATCCCACGCTGGTGTGTCCTTGCAGGTGGCAATTACAGAAGCTGAGTACGGTGTTTCTCAAGCTCCTGCTCGGCCAGCTGGATTATGTTTACGTGACCTCTCTCTGCTAACCAATTTCCCACAGTTTCCCAAAGGAAAAAAAAAAAAAACAACAGAAAAATTCCTCATGGTTCCCATCAGTGTGATGACTGGTAAGCTGAAGAATAGTCCCTCTTCTTTATCTCTCCATATACAAGAGAACAAATATGGTCTTTAGGAACTGTCTTTAGAAGTACTGTTGTGGTTTTTTTCTTGAACTGAGTTTGGTAACTTGGTTTGTCAGATCGGTGCATTTTCTCTCAGTTCTCTGACGTCACCAGAGGAATAGGTTGAAGAGGGTTTAACACCTCATTTATAGTTAACAGTAGTAGTACACAAGCCAATATAACTTAACCCCATGAGCAAGTAATTAATGCAAATATCATCATATAAAGAGGTGGATATCATACATATGCCATAAAAATTACTGTCTCAGGACTGACGCTTGTACAGGAAAAAGATGTCTTTCACGTCAGTTCCATGGAATTCTAACTTTATTTTTTTCCTGTGTTTTAATATTCATTATTGCAATGGTGTGGAGAGCTCAAAGGTAACCTACACACCCACAAATGTAAGAACAAAGGAGATGAATCAAAGACAGCAACAAGATGCCTTTCAGCTTCCAATACATTCCTTAGAACAAGTATAACCTTGAGCTCAGCCAAAGATCTAAGTATTCACCCAGTTTAGCTCTCTCAGATGTATTTCTTTTAACTGTTGTTGGCTTTTGTGTTTTTTTTTTACTCATAAACCCAAGGGGGATTTTTTTCCCCCATATTATACTACCAATGAACAGATGGAAATAAATGTCATTAAATTGGGCCTGAAATAAACAAGGAGGATCCAGATCCATTTGTGTTCCCATGAGTGAAACACATATACTGAGGCTCAATCAAGATAAGATTTCAAAGACTGTCACAAAAAACCAAAGACTCTGGTTGAGAAAGCTGGTGAAATCTTTTTTTCCAAGTTAGCTCGCAAACAAGCAACAAGAAAGGCTTTTTTTTCTATTTAGACATGAGAAAAAAAAAAAACTGAGAAGCAATGGTAAACCTTTTTTCTATAGACAAATGAGGGGATATCTAAATATATCCTGGCTCCTAGGAAAAAGAAAAATGAATATCGACATTTTATATAACTCTCAGGTTAAGTTTACAGTGTAAAGACATAGGTCATTGAAGCCTCTCTACTTATCTTTCAAATTCTAGCTTGTAAAGAATTCTGAAATCCTTTTGTCATCTTTCATTCCAGCATTATCATTTTCAAAACTGATTACAAATAAAGATCTCAAATTAGATGAGAATTTCCACATCAGTAAATTTAAGTCTACTTAGAAGATATTAACTTTATTATATGTGAAACTATTCACTCCAAGTTGTTCAGACTGTTAACGCTCAGTTTCTTTGAAGTAAAAAAATAATCATGTAGTAGGTAAGATTAAAAAATTTTCTTGCCTATTTAGTGCTAGGATTCTTCTTTGCATCAATTAAAAAAAGTACTGAAAGCTACATTGCATAAAATGATGTCCATTTGTAAGAGTAAATACATAGGCAAAATTCCATGCCACCATTTCAATATGCTTTTATAGATGTTGTCCTGTCTGCATACTCCCAAGAAGAGATGAAAATGTAGTTAGTTACACTGGTATTAAACCTGGTTAGTAAGGAGTAAATTCTGGCTTACCATTAGATTGATACAGTCTGTGATTTGTAAAACTTGTGCTAAATACAGGCACTTTCTCATTTTTCTGTTGTTTTATTACTTGTATGCCGTTCCAGAAGACATGAAGCTAGGCAGGTCTATTTTCATGTGTGAATCTATCCCTGAAAACCTTGCTGTCAAAAAGAGTCCAAAAGGTTGTGTAAAACTGAGGAAATAGCTCAGCCTCCAGACTGAATGGGTTGTTATGACAAGAGAGAGTTCCCCTTCCGTTAGGCCCTCTGTTTGCCATTTTTCTGTAGGCAGTGGCATTAACGCTGTGGTTATAATGTCTTCTTACAATACTTACAATAGTAACTTTAAAAACTACAGGTACATATAATTTAAAATATGCATCTATTAGAAAATTCATATATCCTTTGAATTTGATCTAGTGCTCTTTCAAAGCTTTGAATTCTATGATTCTGCAATCATTCTGATACGTTGTAGAAAGTTCCCCTGGAAAGACTGAGGGCAAAATATGTTCTGATACACCTGGTTTTAAATACACTTATATCCAGAGATGATTCCTACAATGAAGAGATTCTAGTTTATTTAAGTAATTATAGAAATGTAGTTTAATATTTTTCATACTTTGTGTCAATATTTTCAATAGTAATTTAAAGTAGGGATTTCAATATCATACAGCCCAGATATTTCACATTAATTTTCTTTGTATAAAAGACAGGGACACTTCTCTGCAGAACAATTCTAATCAGAAAAAGCTGGATTGCAAATGATCCTTAATCACTTTGGATTCATGTAGTTCAGCTACTAAAATCGCTCAGCAATAAGTAAGTACTATTGAAGAATTGGATAACATCAGAAGTCTACATTGAAGAACTGGTGGGCACTAGGGCCTACAGGGAAGACAAAAGAGGAATCATTCAAAATGTCTGAAGACAGGCCACCGCACTGCTCTGTCACTGCAAGTCCTTGCAGTCAGTATGGGAAAAGGTATGAATACTTAGAAACAGAAGGTAGGAAAGTACAATTCTTGCTCACTAGTACTTGCATTTCTTGTTGGTGGCATCTTAATTTAAGGAAGCAGGCTTGTCAGTGATTGGTAGGCCATATGGTTGCTCCCAGCTTGCAAAATCCTCTAATACTCTCCAAGAAGCCTCTGAATTCTTCCACAATCAAAGTATAGCCCAAGGTATGCAGCATATACACCCCGTTTCATGTTGTAAAAAGATCACAGTCTTCATGTTATTATTCACACTGTGAACTGAAAAAAAACCCCTCTATTATGTCACATAAGAACAGGACTCAGAGGAAACCCAGGACAGAACAGAGTGCACAGAGAAATGTACCCTGCCTGCCCAGAGGACTCCAACTCTGAGCAGCATGTGTGATCCACTCTTTGTCTCCTGGGCTACAAGACTTAGTCCGTAATTCTGTGTTGAGCACTACTGATGCAGCCAACATGACTGCTGTTTCTGTCTTGCCTAAATGGCAGGTTGCCCCTCCAATGAGTTGCTGTGAAGTTTTCTTGGCTCTGTAATGATTACCACTGCTAAAATCATCCTGCTTCCTTTTGCTATCATGGTTTTTCTACATGCTGCCAATCTGAGAGATCACTAATTAAAAGTGATAATTCTTACATAGCAGTTTCCTTCTCTCAAGATCCAAAAGGGAAAACAGGCGTCTCCAAATGGATGTACTTACGATGTAAGCGTCTGTGTGAGTGTAGCCTCTGTGAATGAGAAATGCTATGGCCTAGGTGGTGCAGTAAAAGGAAGGAGATAAACAGAAGCAGAGAAGGATCAGGATGGGGTAAGACCTGAAGAAAACAATATGTACTTGGATATTAGTTTTCTTGCAATATTTTCATTGCCACTCAATTTTCAACAGCAGATCTAATTTCAGATCTAATTCTGGCACTATATGTTTGATTTTCTACTTATTTACACCAACTTTTTAGAGTAATTATACAGACTACAATATTCCAAGAGAAAGTGAGAAAAGACAGTATTCAGTTAAAACCAGTCATGTTTCATATAGTAATCCTGGAAATATTGATTTTGCAATCAAAATGCAGGGGATATTTATTACAAGACTTCATGAGGCCAGATGTTCTCTTGAGGGCCTTACTTTTACACTAACAGCTGTGCCTTTTTTTTGGCAGCAAAGTAGGCAGACAGAGGTTGAAAGTGCATAGATATGTCAGCTGAATAAATGTTTTTCCTACATAGCTATTTTCCTGACTTTGACCACATTTCAGACACATGATGTTTTGTTTAATAGGAAAAACATTCAATTTTCTTGATGACTTGCTGTTTCTAACAGAAATACTGTTGCTTACTATCAAACAAAAATCTGTGTTCTTGCAAGCATTTCTCTTTTTTCTGTCACGTTGATAGTCTCTAGCTTTCAAAGTGAGCAAATCTGTGATACTGTATTGGCTTTAAGTATGTGATGTATTATCTTTATGTGGTCAATAGCATAAACTTTACATTTCTCAATGCACTTTCCTGTGATTTAAGCTTTTGTTATGATACCTGTTTAAAAGAAGGATCTGCTGGCTTTATGTTTTTCAGTGGTTTTGGTTTTTGGATACAGGTTGGGGTTTTTGTTGTTGTTTTGGGTTTTTTTTGTTTTTTTTTGTTTGGTCATGTTTTTTTAAAAATCTAATTACAATATAGCTGCAATAAATGCATGAAGCGATTGATATGCAACAGGAACATTCAAGAATTCATGATCATTTAGGAGTAAACCTAAGATTTGTATGGCTTAGAATCTGTAATTGATAATATAATAATTATACAAATAAGAAATAATGATTGCATGACCTATGTTGTACAATCACACCATTTCATAACAAAATGCTAATGCACATGGAAAATAAGGAGATGATTGGTGGCAGCCAACATGGCTTCACTAAGGGAAAATTGTGCCTGACAAATTTGGTGGCCTTCTACAACAAGGTTACAGCCTTGGTGGATAAAGGGAAAGCAACAGATGCCATCTACCTGGACTTGTGCAAGGCATTTGACACTGTCCCGCATGNATCCTGGGCTGCATGAAAAGAAGTGTGGCCAACAGGTCAAGGGAGGTGATTCTGCCCCTCTACTCCACTCTTGTGTGACCCCACCTGGAATACTGTGCCCAGCTCTGGAGCCCCCAGCACAAGAAGGACATGGACCTGTTGGAGCAGGTCCAGAGGAGGGCCATGAAGATGATCAGAGGGTTAGAGCACCTCTGCTCTGAGGACAGGCTGAGAGAGCAGGGGTTGTTCAGCCTGGAGAAGAGAAGGCTCCAGGGAGACCTTCTAGCAGCCTTCCAGTATCTGAAAGGAGCCTGCCAGAAATCTGGAGAGGGACTTTTTACAAGGGTATGCAGTGATAGGACAAGGGGTAATGGCGTGAAACTGGAAGAGGGTAGATTTAGATTAGATCTCAGGAAGAAATTTTTCACTCTGAGGGTAGTGAGGCACTGGAACAGGTTGCCCAGAGAAGTTGTGGATGTCCCATCCCTGGAAGTGTTGAAGGCCAGGTTGGATGAGGCTTTGAGCCACCAGGTCTAATGGGAGGTTGGAACTAGATGATCTTTAAGATCAACCTAAACCATTCTGTGATTCTGTGAAAATGAAAATAACTTTACTGGAGTTTGTAAATGTGTAGAAGGTGTTAATGAAAGTTACATAAAGATAGCACACTATAGTGTAATGCATTTCTATCATTGATAGGAAAACAGCATTTGAAAGAGGCCACTGATAGTAGTCTTGTGCAGAGCAGAATGTAAGAACAGCCTTGCCAGATCCAGCATCAGGTCAGTCAGGTCAGATTCACCAGTTTCATGTGTGCAGTAATGTTAGCACATGAAAAAGTAGAAGAACAGGTACAAGCAGGTAGTAATACATTTCAGAATAGTATTTACCACCAATCCTGCTGTGCGTGCTTTGCAAATTGAATTGTGACTGTATTTAAATTCTCAAAGCAACTTTCTTCCATGATTTCTTTTATAATAATTTTGTAGAACCATATAAAATTTTAGTGTCTACAAAAGTCTTGAAGTAAGGCATTCCAGAACTTAACTATACGTTACAGTGTCTGCAGAGATGTTTCCTCTTGTTTTTCCTGAATATGCAACCTGCTGTTTTTATTTGATGCCTGCTAGTGCTTTTATTAGAAGAAACTGTAAACCATTGCTCACTCAGAGCTTCTTCATGCTATATGTGCCAAACACCATTATCATAATGCCCCACCTTAGTCATCCTCTTTACAGGTTGAGGTGTTCCAGCCCATCTATTTGTTCCTTAGGCTAAAGCTTTAGTGATCCTAATTATAGAACAGGCTGTAAGCATCAGCTTTAGGCTTTTTTGAGGGACTTTGGCAGCTGATGTCCGGTCTGGGTAGCTGTTAGCTACCCCACATTATTAAGGCACTCAAAGCACAATTACTTAGGCATGATTTAGAGACCCCCCCATGTAATATTAGGCTCTAGAAAGCAGTGTCCTGGAAAATTTGACAACTTTGCGTGTACAGCATACACATGAATAGCTTTTAAATCCTGGAATCTTGATGTGTGAAACAGCATGATATGGATGAACATCTGTTATGAGCCTGTATATGTGGGGAATAGTTTCAATGAACATGTATGAGATGCAGGTAATGCATCAGAAGATTTTGAGGTGAAAAACTTTTAAAAGAGAGAATCTTGTAGAGGGGGTTGTCTAACTCCAATGGCTAATAACACAGGTCACTGATTTCCGGGAAGCAGATTGTAGCAGCTGCCAGGAATATTCTAGGAGAGTCAGAATTGTGCTGGATGCTGCAGAGCCTCCATGCCAAGACATGCTTTTTCTTCCTTACCTTCCTCTGTAGTGTCTGTTGAACTGCCTTGAGTCAAATCTCATGTATGATGTAGGAAAGGTGAGACTTCAGCCCATAGCTATAAACAATAAAAATGAGAGAGATATTCAAGTAAGAGCTTGATTTTTACTTAGTTTACTGCATATTTAATACCAAGCAAAGTACAGTATTTGCATGACCAGGGGATATAACAGCACAGTCTGTTAGTAAAATAGCATAGCTGGACGGCCAGCTAGGTAGAAATCCATCCTAAATTTGAAAGATAGCTATAATTATGTTTCAAACAGTCAGATTTGAAAATCTTTGAAAGGGAATCTGCTTCAAATACCTCATCAACTTCTACTGAAATCACTTTCCCAGTTTCTCTGAGCCCTAGGCTTCCAGTTTTGCAGTTTGCATTCAGCAAACATGTTGATTACTTTGTGGAAATCAATGAGACGTTTACTCATACTCAAGTGTGGTTGCATGTGAGTAAAGTAGCCAAACAGGATCTCTCAAGTAGGCAAATATTTTTTCTACCACCAAGATTTCACAAGAGGGGCTTTGCTGGATTAAGTCATGCTGCAGAAACACTGCACTAGGGACAAAGCTTCAAAATAAACTCAGCCTCTGTTGTAGTGTCTAAAATCTGCTGCATCATTGTTTGTGCCGAGAGAAAGTAGTGAGCCTCCTTTGGCAGGTGTGCAACTACACACAACTCAGGGAGGAGGAAAGGAGGAAGACTTGAGGACAGGAAAGAAAAAGACTGATTTACTCCATACTTAAGAAAGAATACATACACATGCATACATATGCACNGTTGTTGTAGTAATATTAATATTTTTTAAAAAACATGATAATTAACTTCATAGTTAGGAAGTATTTTGTACTTAAGACACAAGGATGTGTTTAATAAGATTATGCCTGAATTGTGTATTTGAAGAGCTTCCAGTCTGATGAATCCGAATGTAGAGTCTGGCAGCGTCTTACCTCCATGTCAGAGTAAAGCCTATGCAAGCAGCTTCTGCTATACTCACATCCTGATTTCTTAGAAAAGAAACACAGGCATGTTAGCTGGAAAGATAACGGTATATATTTTTCCTATATATATAATCTGAATGTCTGAGTGACCAGAACGTAGTCAGATATTTTATATATGTGTCTGTCTGTATCTAGAACTGCCTGTGGCTTCAGTTTAGTGGTCTGTTCTCTCCATCTCTATCGTCAGTAGTATGCTAAAAAAGATGAAGGCTACTATCTAAAGGAAATGTATGGACATCTATACAATTCATAAGCACTAACCCTAACATGTCCTGGACGAACTACCAAGAAGCTGATTTGGAGCCTGACCAAACGAGTTGACCCTTTTTGGAGGCTAATGTGGACCAGCGACAATTCATGCTAGTTGGCCAGATGTAGCCTCTCTGTTCTGGACAGTAAGAGAGTTCAGCTACATGGCAGTGAGCTGTGACGTGCTTCTTGCCCTTACAGCAAAAAAATGAGGCCAATCTCATTTAATTTACCAGTACAGACTTTCCACAGACATAACAAGACAAAGATATACTTGGAAAAAAAGCTAAGGCTTTTAAAAATCAAGTTATTTCAAGAGGTAGTTCTAGAGTCAAGAGAATATCAATTCTATGTTTCTAGCACTTTCTGTATAATTTGTTATTTTTCAATCCCCNATCACTTTCCCAGTTTCTCTGAGCCCTAGGCTTCCAGTTTTGCAGTTTGCATTCAGCAAACATGTTGATTACTTTGTGGAAATCAATGAGACGTTTACTCATACTCAAGTGTGGTTGCATGTGAGTAAAGTAGCCAAACAGGATCTCTCAAGTAGGCAAATATTTTTTCTACCACCAAGATTTCACAAGAGGGGCTTTGCTGGATTAAGTCATGCTGCAGAAACACTGCACTAGGGACAAAGCTTCAAAATAAACTCAGCCTCTGTTGTAGTGTCTAAAATCTGCTGCATCATTGTTTGTGCCGAGAGAAAGTAGTGAGCCTCCTTTGGCAGGTGTGCAACTACACACAACTCAGGGAGGAGGAAAGGAGGAAGACTTGAGGACAGGAAAGAAAAAGACTGATTTACTCCATACTTAAGAAAGAATACATACACATGCATACATATGCACATAAATATATATGTTTACATATATGTACGTGTATATAGATATATGAATGTGTTTATGAACAAGTTGATTTACATATATGTACATGCAGTACTCTGTAGTATAGAAAGTGTATATATAAAAACCCACGTACAGACAAACACATATATGTTTGTGTATACATGTCTATGTATATACTGTCTCTCTCTGCATAGAGGCACATTTAAATATAAAGAAGAAAAGAGACGTCTGTAAACACAGGTTAAGATAGTTATTTGTCTATTTCAAAATGACCATCATGTTACAAACAAGCAATCTGTTCCAAGAAGCAGGGGACATTATTATTATTATTATTATTATTATTATTATTATTATTATTATTATTATTATTATTATTGTTGTTGTTGTTGTTGTTGTTGTTGTTGTTGTTGTTGTTGTTGTTGTTGTAGTAATATTAATATTTTTTAAAAAACATGATAATTAACTTCATAGTTAGGAAGTATTTTGTACTTAAGACACAAGGATGTGTTTAATAAGATTATGCCTGAATTGTGTATTTGAAGAGCTTCCAGTCTGATGAATCCGAATGTAGAGTCTGGCAGCGTCTTACCTCCATGTCAGAGTAAAGCCTATGCAAGCAGCTTCTGCTATACTCACATCCTGATTTCTTAGAAAAGAAACACAGGCATGTTAGCTGGAAAGATAACGGTATATATTTTTCCTATATATATAATCTGAATGTCTGAGTGACCAGAACGTAGTCAGATATTTTATATATGTGTCTGTCTGTATCTAGAACTGCCTGTGGCTTCAGTTTAGTGGTCTGTTCTCTCCATCTCTATCGTCAGTAGTATGCTAAAAAAGATGAAGGCTACTATCTAAAGGAAATGTATGGACATCTATACAATTCATAAGCACTAACCCTAACATGTCCTGGACGAACTACCAAGAAGCTGATTTGGAGCCTGACCAAACGAGTTGACCCTTTTTGGAGGCTAATGTGGACCAGCGACAATTCATGCTAGTTGGCCAGATGTAGCCTCTCTGTTCTGGACAGTAAGAGAGTTCAGCTACATGGCAGTGAGCTGTGACGTGCTTCTTGCCCTTACAGCAAAAAAATGAGGCCAATCTCATTTAATTTACCAGTACAGACTTTCCACAGACATAACAAGACAAAGATATACTTGGAAAAAAAGCTAAGGCTTTTAAAAATCAAGTTATTTCAAGAGGTAGTTCTAGAGTCAAGAGAATATCAATTCTATGTTTCTAGCACTTTCTGTATAATTTGTTATTTTTCAATCCCCTTTGTTTGTTTTGTTTTGTTTTGTTTTTTCCTGGTCAGCTGGTCCTATTGCCTCCAGACACCTAGTTTTAGAGTCATGGAGTTTACCTTTACCAATTCTGTGAAGGCACCATGCTCATGAATGGTATTTTTAAACTAATAATTGTAATTATAATAAATAGTCATTGCTCCTCTTGGTGCTCAGTGTAATATGATAACATGACTCATTAATTATGAATAATTATTTTGTCACTTGTGCAGATGTACAAGCTTTGGCTGGGATACCTAGTTTCAGGGCATTTTTAGCACTATTTTAATGCTCTGTAGTTAATTTAACATTACTGAGAAAAACTGAAGGAACCTTTGGGAGCAGCTAGAAAAAAAGGAGGGAATTTAGTTTAAATAAATATTTATTGGCACATTTTGTCTTCATTTTCTTAGGGTTCCTTCTCCCCCAAATCTATCACAATTTATGGGAGTCAGACTCAGCAGATGAATTCACAGCTAGTTCTGGATGCTAAGGCAACACAGGGTAAGATACTATAAATACGGATTGCTTAATTCCAGCATTTTAAAGATATTCTAAAAAGCAGCCTTTAAGTAAGGGTCTGTTTTCCATAGGTGAGCAACCCCAATTATTTTGACCTAGTGAAGGAAGAGATTTCCAAGACAATCTGGACCTCTTTGTTTAAATACAGAGTTGCTGAGAAAGTAGTAGGTGAAGACCATTTGATTTTGAGCATAGGTTTTAAAAATAAGGTTAATAATTGTCCCACATGAAGAAAATGGCTCTAGAGCTGGGAACACAAACAGCTATTTTGACTCATAATTGTCTGGTTTAACCATCACCATTTTGCTAATAACTGGCATAAAATTTAAGTTGTATTCAGCAGCATAAGAAGTTGGATCAGTGTTTAGACCTATTGGCATCTAAATGACTACTGGGATATTTGATACTACATCCTTTCTGTTGCCGCTGTTGAAAGTTCGCTGAAATACCAGGGGTAACATGCCCTATCATGCATGCTATTTAGATTTGCCCAAGATATAAATTTAAAAGTTTTATTTGTAAATAACTTGGTAAGTAGATCTGAGGAGGTGACTGGGATAGTTGAGAAAGGCCTGCAGGTTTCAGCTCACACCCACATTTTATACTTCTTGCTCCAGTCTTCCAAGAAAACATCCATTTACTTTGGAAGACTTTCCTTTTTTGATACTCTGGCATCCAAATGTAGCAGTTAATTCACTCTTACAGTCAAGCACATAGACTATTACTGTCATGAACAAGATGATATAAATTCCACTGGTCACTCTAAATACTCTTTAATATATACAGCTAATTAGTTCTCAAGTTTGCAGTCCTGTCTTTAAGAAATCAGTTTTTCTAATTTTTTTCGTACTTTTCCAAATTTATTTTCATGCTGTAACCAGAAGCACTTTAAAGACAGAGTATTGAGGTTCTTATTTTTCTCTTTATCATATCTACACACCAAATGTCACTTCGAATGCTTTCCCTTGCAAGGCACTTGGAAATGCTTTCATCTTGCCACGTGTGTCATAAACTTTTCTTTCTCCTTTAGCTCTTGACTGAACTCAGTCAACCATGAACTTGGCAAAGTGAAGCATGGAAAGTTCACCAGCTTCTTTGTTTATTGATCATACAGTTATCTCAACCTCTGGAAAAAAAAATCAATATATTTTCTTAGAACATTAATTTCACTCAGACAGCTCACCTTATTTTGCAAAATTCTGTCTTTGAAGACTGTCTATAGCATATTGCATGACCTGTAATATTAAAGGCCTTTGACCTGAATTGGATTAACTTTCTTTTTAATCACTACTCCCTTACCATGTGTCAAGTCTATCACTTTTCCTCCGAGTGCTTGTTGATGATGATGAGCCATGAAACCTTGGATCCAAACATAGCTGGTGTTCCATCTGTTGTTATAGAAACCAATTTCATCATCATTATTTTGCGTTTAATAACATACTTGAACTCAACATAATTATCTTCCTCTCTTGGTTCTTCTTCATTATTTGTGTCCTCGAAATATCTTTGTTTACATGGCTCACTTGAGCTATCCCACATGCAAATTTTCCCATTTAAGCCAATGATACACACCTCATTAAATATTTTTTAATTATTAGCAAGTATAAACTTTACTTTTTCTCTAAAAATATATGCATTGTATAGCTTGTTATTTACATAATTCCTTACTTCTTTGGGTTGTTTTTGAGGGAGACATTTCCATCATTCTTTTGAAAGAATTGTCATTATAAAAACATCAGCAGTCTTTAAAGATGCTTCAGTACTGATTTTCAGTTTTTCTTGATGTATTTTTAAGAGAAAGGGCTTGTTTTTCTTCTGGAGACAACATAGGTTTTTTTGAGAAGTACTGCTTTTGGAAAAAGCATCATCTGGTTTTCCACACATTATGATGACATTAGACTTTATCCTTTCGCTTCCTTTTCTTTCCTTGCCTTGCCTTTCCTCATTAGTAAGACACAGCAGGCGTTCATATTTTCAGCAGTAGTTTTCAAACTCACTTCCCTGCTTTCCTTCAAAACAGCACACATATTTACTGTTTGATTGCAGAGGTCCATGAATAACAACTGTATGTCCTTTGATTAAATTGAAAGTAATATTCTTTCTGTCTCAGGTCTTTGTACATTTTATTTACTTTTTTTCTGTATCTTTTTTCCTTCCCTACTGGCTGTTCTCATCCCATTCTCCTGCTGACTATTGGGCTGCCACCAACCAGGATTGCTATTTTAAGCCACATATAAGAACTTCCTCACTTTTCTTGTCTGCTGAATGGATTCCCAGGGAGAGTGTGAGGAAAGGAAGGATGCCACAAGTTTACATCTCTTTTCTGCTCTTCATGATTCCTTAGGCTGAGTGGATAACCATTCCAAACTTTCCAAACTGCAGCAGTGATGGCTAGAGAGTTACACTCTTCACATTCATATAGGCTTTAAATTAACTATTGTCATGGACACTTGACAAGCTGGTGGGTTTTTTGGAGAGAGGAGGAGGGACTTGTAAAAGAGGAAAGGGATTAAGCCTGTGTTAACCTATGTAAAAATAAAAAAATTACTATCACTGAAAGGATTAATTTTTCACTGTTTCTCAGTGATATGACTGCATTTTATCCCTCTGATGTGTCTGAGAACAGATCAGACTTTAATTTGGGATCTATACTATGTTCTTGTCTAGAGTTGGTTTCACCTCATCCACCTTCAGCTTTTTAAAGCTGAAGTCATTCTAGCCTCTAAAAATAGGCACTTAATTTCAGAAGAAAAAAATTACCTGCTATTGATTTCTGATGACTACATTAAAATCCAACTTTGTGTTTTTACTGCACCCTCCCTCCCTCCCTCCCTTCCTTCCTTCCTTCCTTCCTTCCTTCATTCCTTCTTTTTCCATCCTTGGACAATTAATTTTGACCTAAGGATTGGGGAATAATAATTGAAAAGCCCCAAATCTTTTTGAGTAAGTCCACAAAATCTGTGGATAATTTTGAGTGATTATTATCTTGGTTGTCAAAGGCTCTATTGTACTGTATGTCTCTATCTGAAGTAACATCTGGGTTGGGAAATCAGAGGACTGAGGGTACCGAGATTTCATAAAAGCATATTAACAACATTATCAGCAGCACTTGAACTAGATCCAGAGTTGAGGTTCCCAGTGCCCCAACTGAATCCACAAAAGTGACTCTGCTATTTCTGCCTCGTATCAGTCCAAAGCACTTGGCTGCTGCTTCTCTTGGTTAAGCCTGGCTGAGGTGCATGGCAGCTGCTTTTGCCCAATGCAAGGAACAGGTGGCCATAGGATAGCAGGACATCGTCAGCTGGCGGGATCTCTCTTTTGCTCGGTGGAAAGCAGGGCTTGAGCAGCATTTGGCTGCTGAAGCTTCATTTTCTGCCTGAACAACCAGTTCCTGCCTTCTCCAGGGAGAGACAGTGAGCCGAATGGGAACAGTTTGTAAGCTGGATCTGCACAGAGGACACACATGGTTAGCTAAGGCAGAACGTTGGAGGAGCTCTACCGTGTTAAACTCCAGTAACTCCAGTTGCTGCAGGCAGCCATTCTGTATTTAGAGCTGCTCACTACTGTCAAGACTGGAGCTTTTTCTCATTATGTTGACAATTAAACCTTTGTGTGCCTGAGAACTTCAAATGTATGTATATTAACACCGTCTTTCAGATTTTAGATATGTATTTCAACACCTATAAATGTGAATTACACAGGACTTGGGGGACTGCATGTTCTGTTGGGTCTGAATCATAATGGAATTGATCTAGAGGGGAAGAAGAAAATTGTTCAGTCTCAGACAGTTCTACCACAGTACAAATAAAATATAGATGACTACACAACTTCCTTATTCAAATGGTCAAAAGAGTTTAATTTTGCTGGCAAAAATCCTGTTCTCAATTACATAAATGGAACCCAAGTCAATTTTAATAAGTTGAAATTTAAAGACCTGATCCATCTCTGAAATAAATGCTAGACATGTCACTGGCTCAAAAACTTCCTTTTGGCAATCAAAGCAAGTGTTGGGAAGGAGAGGGCACAAGAGCTTTACAAAGCACATGTGCATTTTAGAGTTTTACTTTGCTGTGCTCTCTTAGAGTTAACAGATCAGAGATTGTGAAGCATTTCAGATTTTCTTTGTAAAGACATACTTAGAGTATAAGACATCTCACAACATTTTTACTGGTTTCACAAGAAAACTATATACACATTTTTCACAAGTAGATGGAGCACAGAGAGGCTGACCTACTCATTTAAGCATGAATATCTCTACTTTCTATTTTTCTTAACCAAATATAGCTATGCTCTTTGAAAAGAAAACCTAACTCTCCATTAATATTTATGTTTACTTTGATATTTAACAGAAATCTCAGAGGTAATAAAATAAATATTTTTTTAAAATTTCTATTCTTTTCTGGAACATTCAGTTATGCATCCAAAATCATTAGAACTTGCTTTCAGAGAACAAATTAACATATTTTCATAGTATATAACTGTATGTATGAGTATGTGTGTATGCAGAAAACTAGAGGAATGGTACACTAATTTCACTCACTGTGACACACTACTATCCAAAGAATCTTTATTTCCTGAGAATGAATGTCAGGCATATGAACATAAGTGCCTTTGGATTCCTAGTAGTTATAAAAAACAAGAGCAGCTTGTGCTGAGGCAATTCATACTAAGATTTTATGTTCACTAAGCACAGTTTAAAATGCATGTTGCACAACAAGGGCTTTGTCACAATGACAAATATGTGTGCACTCTTTGTGAACCTGGAAAGGAATTTAAAATTAAAGCATCTTAAATCAGATATCTGAACACACCATGTCTTGCCAGTTCATCAGTTCAATCATGTTTATCCATCCTGTAGCTCCTTGAACTGCTCTCCCACTAGGTGAAAAATGGTAAGTTTACTGCACCTTCAAGGGAACAAGTTCTTCCACACAGCAGGCAACCAAACTATTGTGTTCATTAATGGCACAATGTAAATTTTATCTCTAGCTACTCTTTATTCAAAGTCAAGGCAAACCTGGCCCTCCTGAAATAATTTTCTTCTGATGCAGTGGTGCAAAAGGACCCTACTATTTCTATAAATAGGCAATGCGGGAATGAGATTTAAATTAGAACTACAGGGTTTTGAACTGTTTCAAAAGAGGGCCATATATTTAGATGTCTAATTAGGAATTTAAGATTCTAATTTCAAGCACTTGTAATTCAATCTCTTGTGCCACAATGACCTTCAGAACAATGGAGTACCACAGTTACTCTGTTTCACATGAAATGTATAAAGGTAAAAATAATATTCCAAAAGGAATTTCAGGTTTCTAGTTTTCTTAACATGGTTATCAATCTTCTATTCCTTAATTAACCATCATTAACATGCAAATAAGCATTTAATAGTTGTCTGACAAGCTATTCAGCTGCCATTAATCCATTCCTGTCTTTAATTCTAACGTATTGCTGGAGTTCCTTTTACTTCTTAATTGGTCCCCAAACTGCAGCTGAGCTGCTCCCATACATCTGCTGCCGGGATGAGCACTGGCTTAGAAAGCTGGCTGGACAGGTAGAAGACTTTATTTTCCTCAGTGCCTTTGGGATAATTTATCACCTAACAATATCTACGAAAGGGAGGCAGCACTTACAAGTCTCAAAGTGGACACACTCTCACATTTTTCCTAACTATGGAAATGAACTCATAAAAAAGCACAGTAGCCTTGCAATAAGTGTACATTTTCTAAAGAACTAATACCTGTTTAGTCTGGGATATATCAGTACTTAGACTCTGTCCATTAATGTTTGCAGATAATTGTGAAGGTAAAGGGAATAACCAAAATTTAGTTAAGGTATATTTTAGGTTCAGTTATTCAGCCTTATAAAGATGAAGAGTAGGAAAGCAGGTGATAAATCTTCACAGATACATTCCTGGGATCAGCTCATTCTTGCTTTCAGATTTTGACGTTATAAAGTAAAATCAAAGAACGTGAAATAAAAAGCATTTAGGAAAAACACCTGTTTGTTCCTGTAAGTCAGAAATTGAAAGATCAAAACAGCACATTAGATACTTTAACACATTGAAGTTATATTACAATATTTGTTTATTCTGAATAGTTGAAATTCAACAAAGGCACCCCAGGTACTGCTTTTGTTATATATTTCTAACTTCTAAACTCTATCCAGTTAAACAAAATTTCAATCTCTGATTTACAAAAACATATTTATCTTTAGAAAAGGTTTACTTTTTCAATACAGATATGCTTTACGCTGATAAGACAGCTTCTACATCTTGAATTTCAGCTATGATTTAGCTCATTACATTAGCACAAAGAACTCAGGAAATATATTACTAAAGTGTATTCAGCCATGGCTACAGATTTGATAGTGCCTACCTTGTAGAAGATCCATCATTCAAGAAAGGTCTTCTGTGCTGAAGGGACAAACTTCAATGAAATTAAATTCTTAAAATAGAGGCACAGTCTTCTGCATCCCGATATTGGATGCAAAAATGCAAAGGAACACTGAATTGAGCACTGTTCAGTAATCGCATTTTTAGTTCATGCCTCACAGATGTAACAAGCAGCCTTAAGAAAACAGTATTTAATACTTTAGGGCTCATGGGGCTGATTCAACATAGCATTTAAATATGTTCACTTTATTTACAAGATTATGAGACAAAATATGTAGGGGTGTATTTCAATGAAAAATATTCAGTGAAATTTAGGACTGATTTATGATGAATCACAAATGTATGGAAGAGGTGATGAATTTATCCTTTTTTAAACATCCTCAGTTCAGGTAAATACACAGTGCTACTTCATCAGAAATATACTTTTCTACAGAAACAAGAGTAATGCTGAAGATTATTGACTGTGCTAGTGTATCAACACATTTTTTTCCATAATCAAGTAAACTTTCTCAGTCTGAAACTTGCTTTTTATGACATAAAAGAAAGACTAATGTTTCATTTGCAATGGCAAAATAACAATTTAAAATACATGTGTAAAGATGTCATATTCAGCCTTGGAATGCACCATCTTTTAGCAAAGTATTACAAAACAGAATCTGATTACATGCACTAATTGCCCCAGTGAAGCAATTGATTAACTATGGGCTATGATATTGCATTACAGAGAGCTTCATTTGGTAGAGCTGTCCTGACTATATGTAGCTAAACTATTTCACTTAATGCAAGTTGTTTTTATACAGCTTAAACTATGTATTTTTTAATACTGTAGAAAAAATAAGAGTTGATTCTTTTTATATTCTCTTACTTTTGTACAGCTGAAGGGATGCAAAGTTAGATGGACACTGAGCAGAAATCCTTCTCTCAAAATCATTAAATGGAAGTCTAGGAGTTGCAGAGCCTTGTCTGTTTCTCTGTGATACTCTCGAGTCTCAAGTGCTGCAGTGTTCATAGGGAGGAAAGCAAGGAATTAAAAATGCTTTTGCAGTTAACCTCAAATCAGGTCCTCAGGCCACTGCAGTCTATTGCGATAGCTTAGAGAAACCTGAGGTGTAGATAAAGGTTAGTACAAAAAGGGTGAATAAAAGGTTTTTCTCGCTAATTAAAAAGAAAATTTCCTCTTTTTCCTATTTTCTTTCTCTGTCACACATTCATATATATACATACAGGCACATTCTCCTCTTTGCGAAATGGATAAAACATATGCAATACATTGGCAATCATTATGCCATTATTATAGAGTGGGATTTGAAATAAAACAGTTATTTACATATTTGAGATATGTCTTTTATATGATATATAAAATTATTCTTGTAAATCACGTCAGCAGAAGCTAACATGGATGGCCAATCTGAGCATAAGGTAATACATGCTTATGCATTTTGCTGTTGCTCTCTATGCACATCTACAAAATCTGTCAAAACCTCCACTTCTGGAGATACATCATGAGGAACTTGTCTTCCTGTACTCTTCTTTTTTTTTCTTTTTTTTTCCCCACGCTTTTCCTTGTATAACTTTGGTTTCTTTTCTTGGGAAGAAATGTCACTATACTATATCACAATCTGTGGTTTCCAAATCAGGATGACTATATTCTCATCTAGGAGCTTTGTTACACACGTGCAGAAAATGTGTCTTTTCACAATCCGTCACAAAACATGTTTAACAAGCATTCTCTGAGAAAAAAAGGCTCGTAACACTGATCAGATTACTTGCAAGAACAGTACTTCACTCATTTGATCCTTTAATGTTAAGTAACTCTTTATGGAGGTCCCTTGGATATGTATAGTTTTTACAGGCTACTGTCACTAAAGATGAGGGGAAATAAACTAAAGTTGAGTTATATAGGAAATGGTTAAATATCTGTGGCAAAAATTAGGGAAAAAAAACAGTTTGCAAACTGAAATTGGCAAACTGATACTGGGTATTTTTGAAGTATTTTTTAAGCAATGTATGACATCACTGGAATGACAGAAACACAGATGATCTAGAAAAATGGCTGTGTGTTTAAAAAACAGTTTAGAATTTTTTGGGGAATGAGTGGTAAAACAAAGCAGGAGGGCTGGATGACAAGATTTTTGGAGAATAATATTGAAGATGAAGGAAAAGATGCTAAAAATATCTTGGCTGACACAGCATAGCTGTTTTAGAGAGAAGCTGAGGACAATGAAAAGAAATCAGGTAATTTCTGGATAGTGTTAGAGAGCTGCAGGCTGTTAGAGGAAGTAAATTGGCAAATGTGTTCACAGCTATGCAAAGCTAGCAAGAAGGTTAGAATTTTAATATGAAAAGATACTTGCTGGAATAATCCCACAAAAAACCCTGAAGTGACAGATTTACATGAACAATGAAAAGGTTACTGTTTCAGTACTAAATTATTTTCTTTCTTCAAATTATGATTTTTCCTTGAGAAATAAATGAAAAACTGAGCAACATCCTTCAGGTGACAGAGCATAAGGGTTTTTTCACCCTGCAAAATACTGTACAATCCACTCACTTGACTATATATTCTATATGCAACAAGACCTTCCAGCACATTTAACAGACTGACCTCATGACTTGTTCCTTGGTGGAAATTGTCAGGATCTAACACAAAATGTTAATCACCATTTTTTAACTCTTCTCCAATTTTGTTATGTTGAACTATGGAGTAGTCTAGATGTAGTGACTTAAATAATGACTTTTAAAGTAATGAGTAGGAAAAACACTTAAAGAAAAAAACGTATTTACTGAACAATCGACTTGTCATGCAGAGTTGGGTGGGAGACATTTATTTACTTCAAACTTGTGAAGAGTTGTTTGCAATGATGAGAAGGGGAGACTGAAAAACCAGAGTGATGGATCACACACACACACAATGGTCTATGTAATATCAGAATCTTTGATTCTTAAAATCATTCCCAGGTGTTTGAGATGAAAATAAATTAAATGGCTCAAATATAACTTTTTTCTTCCCTTCCTCCCTGCCTGTCTTCATTCATTCCTTTTTCCCTTGAAAATAATAATCCATAGGAAGCTCAGCAAATATAGGTTACTGAAATAATAAAATAAAAGGTAGTAAGGAGATATATTCTGATCAAGGAAAGTGTGAATTATTTTAGAAAAGCATATTTGCTACCTGGGAAGATTATTCATTTTTTGTGGATTTTTTTTTTTTCACTGCTTGCATGCATGTCTGTGTGCAAATGTGCATGTGTGTGTGCTTAGTTTTAATGAGAAAATTAAGTACATTTTTCTCCATCAAGAAAGGTCTGGATTGTCATATTTTTTTCTTCTTTCTGTTTCCATGTCTATTTAACAAAATTATTTTGTTGGAGATTGTGAGTTGTTATTTAAAAGCTGTCTTCTTTTTCCAAACAAGTTTTTCAAACTTTCAGATTCACTCATTTACCTAGATAGATTATCTAATTTTGAAAGGTACAAAGCAAAAAGATATAGAATTACACTAAACATGTTTATGTCTAATAATGAGAGGAAGAATAAGACTCAGGACAACAAAAATAATCAGGATTTGGGACTTTGGAAAAACTATGCTGATAAATGCAGCAGAATATAGACTGATTAGGTCAGTGGACAAGAAATAATGAAAAATATTGTATGTATTACATAAAACAGCCATGCATCATACCATTTCTGCCCAAAATTAAGAACTTACTGTAAAAAAAATATTGAAAACATTAATCTAATTTGTAGCTGATGTTCAAAAAGTAAACAAGATCATAGGATGAATAAGCAAAAGTACATAACACAAATTAAAAGAATCATTACTTATATGCAAGGAGTTGGTTATGTTTAACACTTATGTAGAATAGTATGCTCAGTTCCTTCCATTCACCTTTTTACAAGGATGTTACTGCTCCGACCAGAGAATAATATAAGGTGATAATACTATATTTCAGCAGTCTATACAGTAGTGAAAATTGTGTATTTATTTTCTTTAGGTGACCTAAATAGTAGCATTCAGAGTAATGAAGTTTTGATATAGTGAAATATCAAACTGTTCAGACTGATGAAATAGCAAAAAAATAAATGGAATAGTCAAAAAAAGGAAATTCAGGCAGAGATTAATTTACTTATGTAGAGAAAACTATGAACTAAGACACCAAGTAGACCAGTGAAGCAAAAAATATAAATAATGGGAAGAAATAGCCAGAGAATTATATTTTTTGAAGTGAAGGAAGATATTAAAGGACACAGAGAAAAAGCTGGAATGTGAGATTTAGATAAACTTAGAGGAAATATTTCTTTTGACCTTTTATGTATGTGTTGTGTGTTTACAGCTTTATGTAGGGTACCTAGATTATCTTCATTGTCTGCCTTTAAAATATGAATAGTCAATAACTGTTTTATAAGAACTACTTGTCCAAAAGAAAAACAAATTCACAATTAAAGGCTTACTTGATGCACATGTAAGTTTTACTTAGGATATGCATTCACCACTGGAAATGGGAAGTCTGACTATGATGTTACCAGAGGAAAGGAGGACTGCAGGAAAATTGGGTCAACTCAATATTATTTTATACCACATGGGAATTAAAGAGGCAGAAGCAATGTTAGTAGGATTCATCTGACCAAGCAAAGACATTTAAAGTGTATGCACATGAAGTCAGATGGGATGAATTCTACTGCAGTGACTTAAAACAGTCTTTTTAGAAGTTGGATTTTTTCTTGGACTTAGACATCTGGATCATGCCTAAGTTGCCTTCCAGGACCTTATGTCCTCTTAATTTTGACTAAAGTTTATTTTCTAAGCTCACAGACGACCAGAGGTAATTTTAAGATATCTTCAGTAGCATGCATCCATTACAAGAAAAGGAAATTTATGCAAGAATGAAGATGATGTTGTAAACAGGGATCTCCGTTAAAGCAGGGTGAAAAGAAAATACCTGAAAAGCATTAGGGATGTTGGAGCATTAATACAAAGCAAAGGAGAGCTTTGTTCTGTTTTTAAACTCCAAGGCTATTGCTATGGAAAAGAAAAATCCTAAGGATTCTTGAGATGATTTGTGAAATAGATAAATAAAGTAGTTGCACTTTATTTGTATCAGGGATCAAATATAAATAAAGGAATAAAATAGATTACCTGGCATTTGCAACTGCTTACAAAGACTCTAGGGAAAGCTCAGTGCAGTAAGTGACAGGTGCCACTTAATTAATATCTGTGCCAGTAATTCCTTCTGTAGGTGTTGAAATTTATTTCTGCCATCAAACTCCAAAAGAAGAGTTCTTTGCTCTTTCCTTGGATTCAAAAGCTTCAGATGTAGTGAAAGAAAAATGAAGGATTCCTTTTCCTTGGGCTTGAAGAACGGTAGCATTAGAACAGTAAGTATAGTTTGTCCTGAGGCAGACCTTGTACCTTATTATATGAAGCTAAGTATTCACTTTTTAGAGTAAAATGATAGCAATTACCTTCTTACTTCTGAGTCTGAACTTTGGACTCCGTTAAGACGGATTACAATATTAAACAGAAGAATGTGTACACAACTGACTTTTTTGTTAACCAGCTCTAACACAAGCTCTTATATCAGGGAAGATTCCTTTTTTTATTCTGTGCAATATAGTTAATTTCTTCTCTTATGGTCTAATTCAAAGGCAGGAAGTATTTTCTTTGACTTTAGGCAGGTTGTTAGTGCACAGAAAGGTGGGTGATGTATATGAGCAAATCTGTTAGAGGAGAATGAAGTCCCTGCATATTTTATCATTTTTATACCTTAGCATATCTACTTAAAGATGTAAGGATTTCTCAATACTCTTTATTGACAGAAAATAAAATAGGAAACTGCCTTGAAAAATAGCACTGTGAATCATCTAAAATTAAGTAGAAAACAAGAATGTGGTCTCTGTGATTTCAGAAGTCACAGCAAGGCATAAGGTTTAGCTAATAAGAGAAAAATCTAACAATAAAAAAAGAATACTTTAAGTCAATAAATTACTCATTACAAAAGAATTAGACTATGATGAATACTTTTCTTTTTTCTGATTTTAAGAGAGTAAATTGATGAATTTTTTTCTGTTCTGTATCTCTTAGTCAGCTCTGTAGACACGCCTACACATCGTATGGTGTACATTTCAGTAAACCCTGATTTTTTTCCCCCCAGCTAACATTGCTTTCTATCTTTGAATTTCAGTAATATGGAATAGGCAGGATTACTTGTATGACCTATGTAAATTAGAACTTTGAAATAGACATCCGAATACATATGTTTTCTTTTCATTGACCAAACTGAATTATTTCACAGCGATTTACCTGTTAGTCTTCTGGTTATTTAATTTAAAAGATTTTTAATAAATGTGTGTGTATATATAGTTATATATTTGAAAATATTTTTGTATATGTATTTGGCAAAAATCCAGTCTTTTCTCTAGAAAAAAATATTATATACATTCAATCCTTGTAGTCTAAATAACTGGAAAGTGTTAGTTCTTAGTTATGTATTAAAACTTACAGAATTTGGATAATTCTTTATTCTCATGTCATCCACCTCTGTTTACAGCATGAAAGTGGCATATTAAGTATGTCATGCTATTAACATTTTATCTGTTGCTACTAAGCAGAAAGCAGGCAAATGTAGATGGACTGTACCCAGTCTTCAAAAATAACTGCTTTCAGCCTGAGAAGCTAGTCTCTAGAACGAACGAGACAGATTTTCCAAAGAGCACTCAGTAGATTCTGGTTAGGCACTTAATTGGACTAAGTTTTTCAAAGAGAGCTACTGCATACTGGAGACTCCTGTAAATCTGACCAGTAAATTTTGATTCCTTAGTTAGAGCTGCTCTTTTGAGAAAAGCTGCAGTGTTGAGGGGGAGACAACAGAATGACTGAGGGAGAAGAAATATTGGGGATTGTGATGCTGAACTCATAAAAACCCTGTATTTTGTAACACAACAGTTATCTGAAT
Organism: Burhinus bistriatus; assembly: GCA_013397275.1. Taxonomy (NCBI): domain Eukaryota; kingdom Metazoa; phylum Chordata; class Aves; order Charadriiformes; family Burhinidae; genus Burhinus; species Burhinus bistriatus. The sequence continues at coordinate 58,149 of VYXH01009269.1, read as the reverse complement.
GGAGTTCAGAAGGAGTAGACGAGATTGTCCTTCAAACGGAACATATTATTTTTGTTCATATTAGTTATTTCCTACCTTGTCTCCTCTCAAAATGTGCCTGTTCAATTCCACTGTGTTACAGATGTGGAAAATACTTCAATATGATTACTTAAAGGTTCAGATTATAGAGATGAAATTGAATCTGATATTCTGATATCAGGTTATGTCAGTATGACATGTCACTGTAATAAAACTAATTTGACAAGAGATTAATTGGGGTTTTCATTGTGGATGCAGTGAAGGCTCTGTTTTGACTGGAAAGAAAAGGTAATCTGGCTAATTTTTAAGCTGCTAGGACACTCAGTAGGATGCCATAATATCAATCGTGATCTTTAAATATGCAAGTTTATAAACATGTCAATGAATGTGCTATCCATTAAGCAGACTGCACTCTGAAAGCCAAATTTCAAAGAGCAGCTAATCTTGGGTCATCTTTTCCATTACTCATCTTGCATCCCTTTCCCTTCTTTATCAGAGTTTTAAATAGATGTCAAAATCCTTCTGAATGGTGCAAGTGTATCTACCATTTCACTCTGTAATCAGCCTAGACAGTTCAAGTATTACTAAATGAAAAACAGACGTACTTTTTTTTTAACAAACTACTGTGAAACTATAATTTTTTTCATTCTAATTTTGAAATAGATATGTCTTCATTATTCTTTATGAATATGGACAAACAGTATTGCAGTGTAAGAGATAAATGTGGCAGTATACCATACTCAAAGAGTTCAAATTATTGGCAACAACAGAATAGAAATAGCCCATCGTCTATATGGTAAGATTACTTCTACCGCCATTTTTCTATGCTGTTATAGACTGTAACACTGTTATTACCAGTGTTAGCTGGCAGTTTCCTCAAAGGGTTAATCATACTACCTGTTCTAACAAGTTTTGGTCAATGGCAGCGCATAGAAGTGTTTTCAGTATTTTGACAATGCTTTCTCGCGAAAAATTTTGTGAAGGCACTTCTGTTTCTACAGATATCCATGCCCTCTGAATACAGAAAAATGCAAGACTGCTGAGGATAAGCAATATTACAGTTATAAACACATCTTTTTTATTTTATTTTGGAACATCAAATTAGTTCCCAATTCAACTTTACTGAAGCCAAAACAAATTTCTTCTTTCTCCATATTTTCCTCTAACCAACTGATCCTTTTTCCTCTCAGAAAAATAGGACTTTCAGTCACAAATTAATTCTTAAATTTTTCTTGTTTTAGCTTTTGTTGCTGTTTGCTGAAGGATGACCATAACCATTAAAGCATAAGCAAGGAGACTGTGCACACTGTAATTTCAATCCTCTGCAGACTTCTGTTTTATTCATAACCATCTAGATGTTTCATTAGTTTGCATTCTGATGGTTTGACAATCTCTTTCCACCTCGTCCTTTAAAACTGAATGCTTTTCTTGTAAACTTAAGGTAAAGAAGTTCACATCCCCTAGGACCCTGGCAGTTTTCAGCAATTATCTGAACTACATACAATACTGACCCATGCAATAACTACTATTAAAAACAATTAACTTTAAAATAACAACTTAAGTTTTGTGGGTTGGGTTTTTTTGTGGGGTTTTTTTTTTTTTTTTTGGTTTAGGAAGTCCTTCTGGTCTCATAGATCTTGTAAAAGTTAAAAAATACACAACAAAGAAAAAAGATAATGATTAAGATTCTTAGTAAAGGGTCGTTATTTTTCTAAAAATCCAAATCTATACATAATATCTTTGCCATTATCTTTGTTATGGATTCTTCAGGCTTTTGTGTGTTTGTTTCTTGGGGGGTTTGTTGTTTTTCAGGTTTTTTTCACAGTGCAGGAAAAAAATACCATTGTCAGATGCTTTTTAAAAAGAACTCACATGGGCAGCACCATTTTTTCAACAAATGAGCTGATATGCTGTGATGCATACTGACAATGAAACACCACATTGTGACCTTCTTACTACATGTTCTTGTGGATCCATTGGCTATCCTCTATTACTGATGAAAAAAACTCCAAAACCCTAGTTAGTGCATCCTATCACATAGACCTATTCTCTGATTCCCAAGGTCAATGCAAATGAGATTATTGTGACACTTAGACAAGGTCTTTCTTGGTTTGCAGGCTTTTAACCTGAACTTCCATGTTTTAAACTGCAACATTGCTTCTTGAAAAATAATAAACTATTTCAATGCTTTAACTATTATAAGAACTATTATTTGTGAAAGAAACAAACCTTAGGTTCTTAGAATCACATTAACCCCTGGAACTTCAGTAAAATATGTAAAAACCAAAAGCTAAAACCCAGAAAACTCAGGAAACAACACCTAAACAAGAAAACCTCTGTGGCATCAGCAATTTTTTTTTTTTTTTTTGTAATGTAGAGTTCAACAAAATATTTGTGGTTTGTTGGGTTTTTTCCTTGCTAATACATTTAACAAATATCTGGATTTCATTATTACTATTATTATTATTATTATTAATTGTCTACTGTCATGTCACTCACTGCATTTGTTTTGCAATTTTGTAAAGGAAAAATGTAGGGCCTTTTATTGTTCTACCTGCATATGTAGGTTTAGTTCATCCTTCTTTAGCTTGCTCTATCCAGCAGCAGAGCTCTGAAATCTGACTATCTCCTTTATGTTTATGTTGCTGTTCACAAGCCTGCTAATGAAATGCATTGCTTCCAAGAGAAAAAAAAAAGTTTTAAATGGTTATTATGTGTAGACAACTATTGCTCCATATTCTTTACAGGTATGCCTACTTTGTAATTAATAACTGGGTCAAATTAACTTTTTCAGGTTATTTGTTACAGAGATCAAAACCTAAAAAATACTTTTGGACTTAAGACATAATCTAATTAGATATTAATGGACTATGTCAATAAATTTTTGCTTAGTGTAAAAAAAAAGTATGGACAATAACATGGATTTTTCAGCTCTTATGTATTGAGAAGTGGTTGTTTAGGCAGATGACCAGACAAAGGTCATATAATGGAGATTTTGTGTTACTAGTGCTATCAAGAGAACTTACATTGAAGAGCAATGAATAAAGCGGTGACTTCTATAATTTTGAAACAAATTAAAAAAAAACAACTTTAAAGGTTGAGTTGCTACTTATGTTAATCCTCTTGAAATAGTACGCTGGTCTTGGTGAGATTCCACTTTCAATTTTTATCATTTCACATTTAGAGATAATTTGGAATAAAAAGCTGAAGAAGAAAGAAAAGTTGACTGCTGGTGCACTGTTGGTAGTGCAGTAACTTTGTCTTCATTGGTAAGAAGTAACCTAATGAGTTATGAGAATCCTTTGATGGACAATGGGGTTTGTTATTTAACTTTGCTTCTTTATTTTCAGTTTTCTTTGTTATGAATTATTAATCGTATAAAGATTATAGATGAAGAGCAGTACTTTCTGACTTTTCAAATTCCCAAATCAAATTATAGAATCATAGAATAATAGAATATCTTGAGTTGGAAGGGACTCATAAGGATCATCGAGTCCAACTCCCTGCTCCTCACAGGACTGCCTAAAATTAAATCATATGACCAAAAGCGTCGTCTAGATGCTCCTTGAACTCTGACACACTCGGTACCATGACCATTTCCCTGGGAAGCCTGTTCCAGTGACTGACCATCCTTTCAGTGGAGAATGTTTTCCTAATGTCCAACCTGAACTTCCCCACAGGCAACTTCATTCCATCTCCTTGTGTCATGTTACTGGCCATCAGAGAGAGGAGATAGCACCTCCCCCTCTGCTGCCCCCTTGAGGAAGTTGTAGACTGCCATGAGGTCACCCCTCAGCCTTCTCCAAGCTGAATAAGCCAAGTGACCTCAGCCACTCCTTGTAAGTCTTGCCCTCAAGACTTTTCACCATCTTGGTCGCCCTCCTCTAGACACGCTCTAATAGTTTGATGTCCTTTTTATACTGAGGCGCCCAAGACTGCACACAGTACTCGAGGTGGGGCCTCACTGGTGCAGTGTAGGGTGGGACAATCACCTCCCTTGACCAACTAGCTATGCTGTGCTTGATGCATTCCAGGACACGGTTGGCCCTTTTGGCTGCCAAGGCACGCTGTTGACTCATATTCAACTTACCGTCAACCCAAACCCCCAGATCTCTTTCTACGGGGCTGCTTTCCAGCCTCTTGTTCCCCATTTTTTATGTATAACCAGGAGTACCCCATCCCAGGTGGAGCATCTGGCACTTACTTTTGTTAAATTTCATACATGTATTGATTGCCCAGCTCTCTACTCTATGCAAATTTCTCTGTAAGGCCTCTCTACCCTCGAGGGAGTCCACAGCTCCTGCTAGTTTAGGATCATCGGCAAACGCTTAACATACGTTTGATATCTGTGTCCAGATAATTTATAAAAACATTTAAGAACACTGGCCCTAAAATCGAGTCCTGAGGAACCCCACTGGTGACTGGCTGCCAACCTGATGTAACCCTATTTACTATAACTCTTTCAGCCAGACCCATCAGCCAGTGGGTCACCCAACTTATTATGGACTTGTCTAGCTGTATGCTGTACCTTTTGTCCAGAAGGATACTGTGAGAGACAGTGTCAAAAGCTTTGCTAAAATCCAAAAAACCCACACCTACTGGCTTCCCTTGGTCAACTGACTTTGTCATAAAGGGAAATATACATATATAAAAGGAAATACCCATGCTCCAATGTTTGAACTCATCTAGACACAGGTTATTCTGTGTGTGACCATACAATGTCTGTCACAATGTAACGAGATTTAATGTTAAAGCCTTCAAGAGACCTTTTTCAGTTCATGCCTCAGCAAGTAAGATTGTAAGCATCTGGTGGAGTTTTTTGTATTGGATTCCAGATATCGTTTGGTGTTTTCTGATATGATAATCTATATTTCAAGAAATACTGGATAGGTTAAAAAAAAAGCATTTGTGGTGTCTTCAGTATAGCTTAAGAACTTTAAACCCAAAAATGTGCAATACACTTCATGTTATGTAAAACTGATCATTTAATATGTTTAAAAAGATTGCAGGCGCATCTAAGAGTCTCAATTCCATAGAGATTGCACTGAGAACTATATACTGGTCTAACCATGAAACCTCCACTCTTTCAAAAGACAGAGGAATTAGGCCAGCATTAACTCTTAGAAATATAACCAACAATGTATTTTGCTTATTTCCAGTGTCTGAAGTAATTGTGGGAAAGCTTTGCATTTTTACAGATATTTTGCCTCGTATTTCCAGAGATACCTTATGGGGTCTAAAAAAAGCTCTTGTTCTCTCTTCTTCATTCTTCTTTTGAAAGCTCACAACATCTTTTTTTGCTTGTTTGTTTGGGTTTTTTTTTGTGTGTGGTTTTTTGGTTTAGTTTTTGGTTTTTGTTTTCTTGTTGAGGGGATAACAGAAACTTACAGAAAGAGGGCAGAAGGAGTCAAATTGCTAATACCTTTTTCATTAAGAACATACCTGCTTGGTGATTTTTCAAGAATGTGCACATTCATGTTTAGAATTACTTGAATGAATTTTTCTGGAAATGAAAGGGGGACGGTTGGGACTGTTAGAAAATGTGTTAATAATAATGGTGATAAGAAGAAAATACTTCTTTGTGAAAAACAATGCTTTTCAATAAGGAAAGGTCAGCTTTGATTAGTTTTTCCATTGAAAATTATTTAAAAAGAGGGACATAGGAGGTACAGAAACAGAACACTAATTGACAAAAGCCAATTTTGACTTTTCACAAACTTTTCAACTTTTGAATTGAGACAGTAGGTTGTTGGTGGTTTTTTTTATCTTCACCATTTCATTTTGATTAAAATTCTGTTCTCCTTCCACCTGTGTTCATGAATAACTTTATGAAAACCATTTTTCCAGTAATGTATTAAAAAAAACAAAAGACTTCATAAAATTATTGGAATTTGATGTGCTTCTGAAACTCTCACCCAACACTAAAGGAAAGGAGATAGAAAAAACCGAAACCACTCAGAATTAAAACATGGACAATAGCAAATGTTTATTTAAGTAGTGCATGTATTTGTAACAAAAAAAAAAAAAGAAGAAAAAAAAAAGACAGTCATTATAAGGAACTATGAAGGAGCATTAACTGCAAATTTTAATTTTAATATAAGAGTATCCCCTAAAATCATGACAAAAATGTGTTGATTGTGATTTAGCATCTCTAATCGACTGAGATGAAAAGACTCCTGCTCTGTGTAAAAGAGTTGCAAAGTGCTATTTCCCCTTAATATTATTTTTCTTATTGTTCTTTTTTAGACAAGAATGTCAGATATCTTTACACCAGCTAGAAACACCGTTCAGTGTTTGAGACAAAGAAAAGCTAAGAAAATGTGAGGTCTGAAGATTCTGGACTGGTGCCAGCTCTGCACACCAACAAGTAGCTCATTTTTAGCATGCTGGACAAAGCACTTCTTTCATGAAGAAGCAGTCTGCTACACCCTCCCCCGCTTTCCTAGCTGAAAATCCCCTAACACATCATTTTCACTGACTCTTCAACACAGTGCTAGGTCATGATGGATACTGAGAAGCCATAATCAGCTTCTTTCATTATAACTTGTCTCTCTGCAGTGTGAGGCACCATAACTTCAAAGATTATTTTGACAAATAGCTGGGATAAATGGTTAACTGGTGCCTCAGCATTCCTTTAAATGGTAAATAGAATATAAAGGCAGTGCAAAACTCCAAAACCTCACAACTCGCTCACAAATCTCAAACTAATTATGAAGTTCTGGAATTTGTTGTCCCATGAAGGTAAAGAGAATTTAGAAGGCTGTGACTGGAAAACTGATGGAATCAAACAATATTTTATTTTTCTCTTTGAGTTCTGACCATTCTTATAATTTGAACAGGAACTGCAACAAAACCTGAGAATATACTCAAACGCCAACAGTTTTATAGTAATATTGTTGATGTTTTTCCCAAGAGCACAAGGATGGTGGCTCTATTGTATTTGATGCTGAGCAAACATAAAAAATACAGACTTTGCTCTCAGGGGCTTACAAATGAATTTGTATTTCTTTTTATTCCTGTATACTGTTACAGATACTTTTTGCACCGAGCTGCCTTTTTTTTTTTT
>VYXH01009269.1:35195-51048 GCA_013397275.1 Burhinus bistriatus | reverse complement strand
TTTTTTTTTTTTTTTAACTTATACACCCAAAGAGAAGGAATTACCCATGCAAACAGGCACACTGATAGTAAGGATACTGCTTAGCACAAACTTTACTCGGTGGAATTGAACCCAAAATAAGTGGCATTCTTCCTTGAATAACATTTACAGAAGTAATTTTTTTTCTTCATCCTTGCAAAATCTTCTGTCTATATGGTTATTAGGGCTATGCAAACCCTATGTACCCCTTCCTTTTAGGGTTGTAGAGTACAAAATACTCGTCTGCAGTTTCTGGGCACCTGGTGTATCAGACGAACTACAAGAGATTCATGCCCTCTGCTCCATGGGGGAGGGTATTGCATAGTAACGTGATAACCTAATGTCAGTCATGTCCGCTCCCAGATTTGGTCAGGCAAACAGAGACAGCTCACATAAAAGAAATATAAATATAAAACAGAAACTTAATATTTTACTGTGTGTAGATGGGAGAACGGGACTGAAAACAGATCTCTAGCAACAGTATAAAGCCAAATATTCAAAAGCCAAGCAATATCAGGTTAGAATTTCCTGTACAATTTTAATTACATCTGACTGATATATGCATTATGATACAGACTGTAATTGTATAACCATTTATTTTTTCTTTTTTCCTTGAGACAATTCTGTCCAAAGGACAAAGAATAGAGCATATGCACAAAGCAGTTAGCTAGCCAGCCAATTACTTTTTAACTTCATAATTCAGTATGTCATCCATATCTTATGTACAGGATACCATTTCAACTGTACACTGAATTCAGAATTATTAACTTCCTCTGGGGCATTTTTGTGGTATACACATCACTGTGCTATCTAAGTAGCCCACAAACATTATTTTGCATACACAACATCACTTTGAGGAAGGATAATACTGTTATACCCATCTGAGATACGACGAGCTTAATACCAGAATATTCAAATGTCCATTAACTCTGGATGATCCCACTTGATATGCCTACAGTCCAAGTTCTCAGCATATTTAGCAGATCATAACATTTTATCTGTTCAAAGGGAAGCTTGAGCAGACCTCTTGTGTGGTTCACTTCTCTGTTCTGCTCTTTCTGCCCTTCTGCTCCTTTTACTCCTATTTTAACACTGTCAGCATCTCTCTGCTTCTTGGCTCCCTCCGTCTGAATTTGTCCTTTTCTCCTTCCCACCCACAGTTTGCAGCTTGCTTAGTATTAAGAAGATGGTGAGCAGGCTATCAAAATGATTTTTGGCTAGAATTTTGGAACCAGTGACATTTTGCAGAGTTCCATGACAGCTGCCCAGCCTATGCTTATTACAGAGACAGAATAGACACCACAGTCAGGCCCCGAGGATGAGTAAACACTGACTACTTTAACCCTGTACAGCAGGTGGCCATGGACAGCACCTAAACCTCATGTGGGACCCAAGTGGCCCTTGCAGTCTTTACCATTTTCAGTTCAAAGTACTGAAAAATTAGGAAGGCTTTATTGCAGCCCATCAAATGATGTTTCTAAGGAGTGAGACTGAGGTATCTGGGGCATGAACTAAAGGATATGCAAGAGGTTTTGAAAATAAAACTTCCGGAAATAACCTTACAAGGTTGAGCATGAGGAAATGGACTAAATGTATAGACTCAACCATATTGCCCAATCGGAGTGGTCTTGGATGCCTTTGACCCCTTGAGCTGTGCCTAGGCACAATCTCAGAGATCACTGGGTGGTGTGAACCAAAACCTCACCAGGGAGAATGCTGAAAATGAATGCAAACAGAATGAAAGAAAGGGATCCACTACTCAGCCTGTCCCCATGGGTCTGTTGGCAAGGGGTTTTTTTCTTTTCCTTTTTATTTTTTTCTTTTTTTTTTTTTTTTAACAGCATGAGTGTACTCTTATGGTTTGATCAGAACATATGAGAGGAGAGAACACAAAAAGCGCTCAGTAAATCATCTGACAGTTTCAAATAAATATATTCCAAATGCTTTACCAGAAAAAAATGCAAGGTACCTTTATCCTATATCGCCCCACTTCAGTGTACCAAATCCATTCATCAATCATTTGAGATTTTTGATTAGTTGCTTAAGAGATTTTCTCAGTGAGCAATCAAAGCCATTCTAGAAATTAACTGAATTGTTTCCATTTGAACACTAAGAAAAACAAACAGCAAAAATAAAGCCCAACAACTCTGATAAATTTTAAAAAGGACTTGGAGCAGAAAATGTCAGGCAGCCATATCTATTCATGAAATGTCAAACTCTATTTTACAGTAGATTACGCTTAAGTCTAGGTTTTGCATGATTTGCAATTTTGTGGAAATCAGAATAATGACAAGTAAGGCATGTTTTGAAGTGGTATAAGTAGTTAAATCTTTCTTGGGGTATCGTTCCTGATTTAATAGTACTAAGAAGGATCTACATATTTTTATGCATACAAATAACATTTTTATTTATTATTAATAATAAGTAATACGTAGAGTATAAATTAATTACTTCAGATCAAGGATAAGAAAGTAAAATTTAAAAATTATTTATTTATTTAAATGAAAAGACAACCAGCTCACGCATCTTCCACTTTTTGTCTAATTTAATTAGGTCATTATTTCCTTCTATGTGTATATCAACCTTAAAAGAAGAGGTAGATTGATTAATGTGTGGAAATAAGGAGATTCTGCAAACAAAATATTAGAAGCTCAAAAGTTCATTAAAAAAAAAGAAAAAATGTACAATAAAGACTCTTGTACAAATAGAATGTGGTGTTACAGTTTATTAGAATGGTAAAGGCAGCAAATACATTGATTTACTATTTGGTTTTAAAATACATTGTAGATGCTCTTTTTTTAGCTATGCTCAGAATTCTTTTTCAAGAGAGACAGAAAAACAAAACAAACCAAGCTTTTCTAGAATCATGGAGACAGGTATATGACAAAGGAGAAGCTGCAAAACTACAGACACAGTCAAATCAAGCAAGCAAGCTTCTTTAGTTCTTAATGTAGTCTACTGCATAACTTGTTGATTTGTTAATGAAGTAATTGCAAATGTTGACTCATGTTTATTCTTATGTCATGATTTGCTGGGTGAAAAGGGGTGAAAGAAAGGGACAGAAGACAGTTTTTTAAAGCTGTCTCTACAATCTCTGCGTGGCTTTGGCCATGTTCCAGTTACATTACAGAAATCTCAGAGGTTTTCCCTTTTTTTTTCTTTTTTTTCATTCTTCCTCTTTCCCCTTTGCCCTTCTTTTTTGCTGTCACGTTTTTCTTTTTTCTTTTTCTTTTTCTTTTTCTTTTTTCTTTTTTTCTTTTTCTTTTTTCTTTTTTTCTTTTTCTTTTTCTTTTTCTTTTTCTTTTTCTTTTTCTTTTTCTTTTTCTTTTTCTTTTTCTTTTTCTTTTTCTTTTTCTTTTTCTTTCTTTTTCTTTTTTTTTTCCTTCCTTTTCCCCCTTCTTTTTTGCATTATTTTGCATTTTTTGCCCTGCCCTGCCCATTCCTTGCCCTTCCTTGCCCTACCCCACCCTGTGCTGCCCTTTCACCTCTTCCTCTTCTCCTTCCTCTTTCTCTTGTCATCACTCTGTATTTCCAAGAGAATATGTACCCAGATGCAGACAGAATACAGTTTCATGTTGTACCAACCCTCTCACTCCTGCAAACATCACACTGAACCCACACTGCCACTAAGGAACAATCTTCACAGGCTCCAGGTATACCACCTTTTACATCTTCGATCTCTGTCATGGTGGAGAAATTCTAATTGAGAAAAGTTGTTACGAAGATGAATTCCATTTTGTCAGTATCTAGAGTCCCTAGATTAATGAATTAATGAAAATTTAGATTTACCAATGCATTCATAAATTACTTATCTCACTATGGACTTCATGAATATTTAGGATTTCTAACAGCTACAATTACTAGTTATGGATTATTTTTTACCTTCACATTTTCCAATATGTATCACCAATTGTGTGGTAGGTAAACTGAGATGCTTTCACTAGCACTGGGTAAGCGGGGATTATTTGAAATGGACACATGTAGATAAAACTGCATAATTATAATGCTGAGTATGTAAATGTAGAAGTCATGGATTTCACTTTGGAATTAAAGAAGTTTAAATTTGGTATTTTTCTAATCATCATATTAATTTTAGACCTTTACTGAACGGCCTAATTCTAGATGAAAGTTCAAGGATGTTTAAAGGCAGATATGGGACATGTCTGAAATTGTTGTAATTATTTGTGTACATTGAAATTAGCTATGTAGCCCTGTTATCAATGAGTCAGGCACCATTCAATCTTTCTAAATCAATTTCAAAATGGAGAAAGGAAACCCACTGGAAAAAAATAAACCTTCATAAAATATGCAGAGAAGAAAATTGACATAAAAGGCTGACAGAAGCACAATCATTCTCTTTGGTAGACTGGAAATGTAAATAAAGGCATCATTCTTTCCAACGTAAATTGTACTCATGAAATATGGATGTTAGCAATATTACACAGTGGAACACATTATCATGAAGATCAGTATATATCTTCAGATGATTTTCAAAGGTCATTAAAATCAAACAAATGCCTGTATGTCTGTACATCATCACATGGTACATCCATATTTATGGTCTTTGCTGTATATTTTCTAATAAATATAAATTACAAGACTAACAAAGTAAAAAAAAAAAACCAAAAAACAACCAACCCAAAACTGGGTGTGCATTGCGCATGACTTCAGTAGCTTTGACAGTAAGAACATTTTTAATCTTTTTCTGTGGATTTCAGAAGACTTTTTTTCCCCTTTTTAGGGTGGCAAAGTTTATACATTGCTTTGAAAATACGCTTAAGTGCCATTGCTGGTAGATTTTGGTAATAGTTTAGACTCAACGAACAAGGAGTTTCTTCTTATATGCAAAGGAACTAAGTATTTCCTGAATATGCATATTTGCATTTGAATTTAATAATATCAGCCCTTTATATATCAACTCCTTTGCACAGATCTACTAATTATGCAGATTATTTTAAAGCTATGTTGGCAGAAAAATAGAGGACTTCTCATTAACACATTTTCAGAACTATGTAAAAATACTATCAAATTAAAAAAAGGACTTATAAGACAAAAAAAAGTGTTTAACTATTGGGAAAAAAATATTTCAAAAGATTTATAATACAAAAAAATTTAAAAAAAAAAAAAAGAGAGAGAGAACAAATGTTTCTACATTTTGATTCCTGGCCAGACTTGGCATATTTCACTTTATTTGGCATATTTACCATTTGACATGTTTATTTATTTGTCATATTTTAAGTTATTTAATTTCAGAATCACTTGTATAAATATTTACTTTCTCTGAGACTTTATGAATACTTTGTAATTCTTGAAAATCAGATTTTAAAAGAAATCAGAGACCAATTTGGATTTTGGAAGAATAATTTTCTTTGATACAAGGTTTATAATGCACTGAAAAGGCATTGTTCCAACAGACTTCATGTCAATAAAAAAACCTAATTTTATTTTAGTAAGAGAGAAAAAAAACACCCCAAAGATTGATGGGTTCCATTTGTGCTATAGTTGGCTTCTGCTTGGGTGAGAGGCTTATTGGCCCAGATCACAAAGACAAATTTGTCATCTGGAAAACAGCAAATAGAAGGTAAAAGAGATGTTAACGTTTTGCAGGCCAACATATACTCTTATCTTCTTCCACTATATTTCATTGAATCTGCAGGTATTGATGTTAATTTGTTTCCTTTTGTCATTGAATACATTGCATTGCATTAAACACATATAAACCAACGTCAGTTATTTGAGAAAGGTAGATACGTTTTTAAATTTTAAATTTACTTAAATAGACGCTATTAGAGCTCATGCTGTCCAATTCAACTATTTTGTGTTTTGTTCCCCCTTGTCTTGATCAATAAACATTTCCGCTTAATATGTTATATAAATTACATAGTATTTTTGACTGTTCTTCAAAGTCTATATTAATGTTTCCTAATGTCTTTGTATTAAATCTGTGACATAATCTCCATTTTTTTTTTCTGCATTTGTGCCTGTCTTCTTAGAAGTCAGGATTTTTCCCATCTCATTTTTGTAATATGCTTGGTAGATCCCCATAAGTCTACACTGAAGTGCTGGTTCATTTTATCTTTCTGGGAACAAACAAACACTTAATCAACAGCAAACACAGTTTTGACAGTAATTTGGGTACAGCCTTGGCAGAATTAAATTGGAAGCTATCTTTCTGAACAGTGTTTTGTATTGTATATACTGGAAAATTTCAACAGGCTACCCAGAGCCTTTGAAGCTAACCAAAAGCCTTTCCTGAGAGGATTGTCTTAAAAGTGTCATCAACTGTTGAAATCAATAGAGCAGCAGTTTTATGGTGTTCATATCACTTTTATGTTTGATTTACACTCCTATAATTAGGAAATTCCAGATGAGCAGGTTAAAAAGTATTGGATTCTGTTCAGGAAAAATAATGGAAGTCCTAATCCAAGCTGTGAGGACCACAGAGGCTGCGTTCAAGTTCATGTTAGCAATTCCCACTTGAGTGGAGGTTCACATTGACACAGAAGCACACTCTACATTGTATGCTGAGAGATTTAGAGGACATAAATGTGAGTGTGTTTCACTGAAAGAGAATTATGAGTTATGCTTGTGTGGTTCACAGAACAGACAGGAATCATAATTTGCCCATTCGTAATTATGTGACACAGCTCTGTGTCAAAATTTAAGAACAGTAAATGAAAACAAAATAATTATTTTTAACATATAACTGATATTTTTAATAAAGGATTTGTTTCCAGGATTTGAGAATGGATAACAAAGAGAAAATAATTAATTTTCAAAGATTGTTCCTGTCCTCTAACCTCACTTCAATATCCTACTTGAATATGTAGATATTAAAATGAGTGCAGTGATAGTCTAAGGAAACAGCTTTGAGGTCTTTCATTCTTTCTTGGTGTGTAGTATCCTCATGTGACGGGTATGTTGCCTTTAGCTTCCAAGAGTAGAATCCGGACATTTACCCACCCACCCAAATTATACCTCCTTAGAAGCAGCTGTGACTCCTTGACAGTTCAATCTATTCTAATTCTTTCCTTTGGAGCTTGTGAACAGAGTGAAAATTCAGTGAAATAAACAACCTTTTAAAACCAGAGTATTGCTCCATAACCGCAAAAGAAGCCAAACATAAGAAAAGATATTTTAGCAGAACATCCAAGGTATCTAGATTCCCACAGTCTTTATACTTCAGAGTTCAAAAATCTCATGTCTAGAACAGGGCTTTCAGTCACTTTTCCCATTGTGGTGATTCATTCCCAGGCTAAGGACACAAAGGTGCCCAAAATCCAAAAATCTTCATTTCAGTAGTCCTGCTTGACTTCTCATCTCTCTTTTACTACTCCGTGAAAGCTGCAGTAAGCATGACTATTAGACTGACATTGTTATTCGTCTGAGTACCTGCAAAAGATTCCTTATTTTCTTCCTTCTTGTGTGCATACAAGGCACACCTACAGCTTCTTCAAGTAATTTCAATCTGGAGTGCACCAAGAGGCTTTAACTGACCTGACCAGTCTATATCCATCTCTTTCTATAATATCTCTTTGCTCCTCTCAGGGGTTTGGCTACCTGTATTGAAGGCCAGTTCTGGTAGGGTACAGCTGTGTCACCTTGTATCAGAATTCTATAAATATAGCTGAATTGCAAGAAAGATCAGTGAGAAGTGGAAACTGATATATTGTGGAAAAGGTGTCAGATGCCTTCCCTGGGCCTCCATCTATGCACACTGTTCCTATTGGCCTGGGAGCCACATTTGGGCTCAGTCCTGGGCTGAGCTGCCATAGGTATGCTGTGCTCTGTTTCTCGCTAACCCTTGACTTGTTAACCCTTGCCTAGCAATCATCAGGGACTGAGTTGACCTCAGTCATTGTCCCCAGTGCAGCTCTGCTCTCCAAGTGGGGTACCATGGGCCTGTGTCCCTCAACGAGTTGGTGCTTCTCGCCCTTGGCTCCCCTGCTTTTAATGTCAGCCCAGCCTTACTACCCCCTGGCAGACAATACCCAAAAAGCCTTCTCTAAGGTTTCCTCAAAGAGCTAAAATTGCTAACATGCAATTTCTATGAATAATAAACTGGAATTCAATCAAATAGTATTGTCTAATTAGCTAAAGTCCAAACCTATTTAATGATCTTTTTGGAAACACTTGATGACCACTGATACAATGAGGTTTAATGAAAACCACAATGCTTTTTAGAGTATCCTTAGTTTGATCATACTGACATCTTTTTGCTACCAGATAACTTAATTCTGCATTGTTAAGCTTTAGAAGCCTGAAACTTCCAGCAAGAGGAGTTGACCATGACTTTGTTGATAAGCAGGACAAGCATTATCTGCTGATGAAATAAATGTCTGTTTGTGCAGCTAAGACATCAAGGACTTTTATATCCAAAGAGGAATGTACTTTTTCACAGTGAAAATATTCTAGAATGCTACATATATGCTTATATATTCTACCTACTTGTTATGCAGTGTTTTTTGATAAACACCTTTGTTCATGAGAACAGAGTATCCTATCTACTTGCATGTGTTTTCTGGTTATTCAGGTTGTGATAATTGCATAGGTAAAAACCTCTGTTTAGAATCGTGGGTTTATAGAACAACTCAGGTAGGGAGGTACCTCAAGAAGTCTTTAGTCCCTTTAGCCAACCTGCTCCACTGCTCGACTAAATTCATGGGGAAAAAGTTTTTCGTTATATCCAGTCTGAATTTCTGCTCTTTAGTGTCCATTGCCCCTTGTGAGGCTACCATGTACCACTATAAAAAGCCTGGCTCTGTCCCCTTGATGACCTACCTCTTTGTAGACACCATGGAGCTGCTGTTAGGTCAGTCTGCAGCCTTCTTTTCTCAATGCTGAACAAGCCCCAGTCCTTCAGTCTGCTCACAGGGACAAGTGCTCCAGCCCAAACATCATGGTCTGAATTCACCGCACTTTATTGATGACTTTTGTCCTGTATTGCAGGACCCAAACTGGGATGTAGTACCTAACTGTGGTCTAATGGGTGCTGAGAAGAGAGTAAATATCCCTTCCGCTGACCAACAGCCAGTGCTCCTATTAATACAGCCTTGGATGCTGTTGGCTGTCTCTGCTACCTGGGTATACTGCTTGCTGTACTCCAGGGCCCCCAGGTCTTTTTCCCCAGGACTGCTCCCCAGCCCATCAGTCCCCAAACTATCACTGCCAGAGTCCTCCTTCCTGGGGGCAGGATTTTGCATTTATCCTTGTTGAATTTCAGAAATTTTCCATACCTCCAGCCTGTCCAGGTCTCTCTGGATGGCAGCCCTGCTCTCCAGTGTTCCAATTAGCCTCCCCAGTTTGGTGCCATATGCAGGTTTGATGAGAGCACATACTGCGGCAAAGGAAGCATAGAGTACCTCAGCTTCATCTGTCTCCATTGTCACTGTCACCTGCTCCATTCAGCAATAGTAGTACATTTTCCTTGTACAGCCAGCCTGTCCAGCCATCAGTAGCCACTGAAGATCTTTTATGACTTTGATGTCACTTGCAAGTGCTGGCTCCAGCTGAGCTTTGGCTTTTCTATGTGCTCAAGCAACATTTCTAAATTCCTGCTTTATAGTCTGTCTCTGCTTTCACCATCCAGTGTTTTTTTCCATTGATGCTTAGTCATGTGCAAGCTGTTCCCCTGATACATCTACCTGAATTTCCGAAGGGTTGGAATGGACCTTTCTTGTTCTTGGAGGATGCTGTCCCTAAAGACTTGACAGCTTTCCTGAGCTCCTTCAGAGCTGCCTCCTATGGAATCCTGCTTGCTAGCTTCCTGCATGTCAAAGTCTTTTTTCCTAAAGTCCAGATGTGTTATTACTCATTAATTTAAGTACAGCAATGAATGATGTTGCAGAGATCTTACTGTTAATTTTTACAATATACAGTTTGTGTGTTCTCATTAGAATCCATGAAGTCAATGCTAATCTTTGCATTTTACCTAATAACAATGAATAAATTTGTGTGTCTGTAAAAATTTTATGCACTATGTATAATAGTTATCATTTACGTATCTCCAAAAAAGGTCTTGGATTTTAAATCCCAAGGTTTTAGAGTTCTCCCTAAACACCTCAAAAGATTTAATCATTATTGAAAATGAACTAGTTGAAGGAGTTTAGTGAAGGTATTGCTATATTAGCAGTCACAATGACTTTAAAAAGTTAAAATAAATTTTCAAGTTAAGTAAACAATTTAGATCTTTTCTAAACCACTTCTGTTTTTCCCTTTTTTACTATCTGATTTTTGCAGGTTTTTGGGTTGTTATTTGGAAGAAATATTCAGAAGTAGGTGGAAGAGGTATTGAATTTTAGCCACTTATTTTTTCTTTATTTTAAAATTAAAAAAAAAATAATTTTCAGAGATGATATGTGATCTGTAGGACTTGTGTAAATGCTGTGTGGTAAATCACAAGCAGCATTGAGAATGCATCATTACAACATCAAGTTCAAAGACAAATTAAATCCTGCTATTGGTGGACTCCAGGACCAAAATAACTTTACAGGCTCACTTAGGTGTACAATCTCTTCAGTAATACAGAAACAAAGAATAACTGAAGATGCTGTTGAAGAAGGGAAAGACAGCACGAGCAAGTTCTCTCTCCATTTTGGTGGTCTGTATATCTTAATTTAAAAAAATCTTCCAGCTATTCAAAGTTATTTTGAAAGGCTAGCCTAAAAAAAGCCAAAGCAGAGGCATTATATTAATACAAAGGTTATCTTTACACTTTTCTTCCTATGAGAATGCAGGAAATGTACATATGTTTACATACTTTTTTTGCATTACATAAGTACTAGAATTAAAAACCGCAAAAAGCAGAATCCAGATCTTCTACTACTTATATGAGTGTCCTATCAATTAAGAATAAGGATAAGTTTAATTTTTCTTCATTCCTTCTGTTGTTTTCCATGTGCTGCCAGTATCTAGTTTCAGTGGTAAATGCCATTTCTTAAATGTCCTCTAGGCACGTCGTGAAAAAAAGTAACAGCCGTTCTCTTTGCTTTCCTCTATCCAAAGTTCTATCTTCAAACCTTTGTAAAAACAATAACTTTCAAGTATATATTAGATTTATTTTCATTTCTGTGCTTGTCTGTAAGAGGCAAAATGGAATCTTGATGAGCTGTTTGGTTAAGCCTGGGGAGGAAAGTCATCTTCATTTGATATTGCACACATAGATAGAATGCATTACGTTGAAAAAAAAGCACCACACAGTTTGCATATTTTATAGCCTGATTTCCTATTTTACTTCTCTATAACTAAGACTGCATTATTCAGTTAGCGAAATATACATTGCATTCAGTAGTAAAACCTGAGGAAAGAAATTAGTAATTTTCTACTATTAGGAAAAACTAAACTGTCTTTAGAAAAGTTATTCAATACTCTGTAAGTTAAAGAACATTTTCTCATCTTTATGCAAATTGTTTAGTATCTGTATGATTCAGCAAATGATCTCCTTTGTTGCTAAAGTTATAGGCTGATTATGGCTAATCAACTGTGATTTCAAGATCATAGCAAAAGTTTTGGCAGTTTGGCTGTAGGCATTTTCATGTAAAATTATTATTCCTGATCTAAACTCTTAATTTAATAAGCATTGCTAACAAATGGAAGATCTGTAGCTCATCAGGAGCTATTTTACTTGCTACAGAAAAAGGGCATTACACCAAACTGAAACAGAGAAATTTCTTCAAAGTGTGAGCAGAACTTAATTTCAAGGACACCTATTTTTTTTTTATTTTTTTTTTTTTAATTTGCCTAAGGCTGCAGTCATCACTAATAGAATGATCTCAAAATTGTTTGATCTGTAAAGTTGCACCAGACAGGTCGTTCTTATTTCCACTCTCTTATTTCATGTTTTGGAACATTTGGCGTGACTAATCAAAGTGATTGATTGATATATGGTTAAAAGGATTACAGAGAGGAAGGCAGCTGAAAATAATGCCTGCATGCTAATATTTTCTTAAGATGAATTATATCCAGTCTCTTAGCACACACTGCATAGACAAAAGATCAATGTGTTAATAATAATGTTTAATATTTCATGATGATGTAATGCATGATGGGAAGAAGCCATTTCCTGATACCGAATGGCCGGCTTCAATATTTCAGGGCCTGAGACAGACTCACAAATATAGCAGCCCCCTACAGGTAATTGTTACTCTTCTGCAGTATTAAGAACACATTCCAGAGAACAAAAAAATAGATTTTAATATTTAGATAAAGTAAAAGTTTATTTGAACATTCTCAGGTTTATTGTGTTCTGCTTAAAACAGCTTTTTACCCCTTACTTTGCAGAGAACCATACAATGATGATAGAGAATTAAGCAGCACTTCATTTGTAAAGTTCTATTAAGTTTATAATAAGAAATGTGCAGCAATAATAGTTCTACTTTGAGACTAGATTTAACTGACTTTTTTTCTTTAATAAAAGAATCTTTCATGTAAGTGAAGGAAGAGGTATCGCATTGACTGCGTGGGTGTTCACCATGTGGAACTCAGATTCTTACTAGACAGAACCCCAAATGAGAGAATCTCCAAGGTTTCTACTGGCATGTTTATATACCTGCAGTGCTTTCCCTTTTTGGCTTGTGTTGACAGCTTTACAGATCTGTTTTCTCTGGAGTGGCTGTTTTTTTTCTTTTCTTTTTACAAGTTTTTAACTGCAACTTTTAGAATCTGATTTTTAAAGCTTAAGATTTAGCTATCTGAAAGTAATTTGCTTATTATTAAATAGGCCATATGACAAATCTATATGTATTCCCCTGTCTTCTACAGCTTTGGTTACTCTGATTTCCAGTCCATTAATCTTCTCCCTATCTCATTCTGTAGCTATTATCTAATAAAGTGAAAAATTAGAAAGGAATACTCAAGAACATTGAATGGAAAAAGGAGAAACAGGATTAAACTCATGTAAGTTTAGCTACTCAAATGTTGTGAGTGTGATTACACTAATCATATTTTAGATGACTACAAAATAGATGTCTGGAGATGATAGTCACAGTAGGCTGACTTCCTTTATAGACAGGAAAAAAGAAAAAGGCACTTTCAGGTTATGGTTCATTTAGCTTGGTTTAGATATCTACTTTAGAATAAGAAGAATCATGCCCTTGACTCCACTAACTATATTGACCACATCTTTATTGACTATATAGGTAGCCAAGGATGAAGGCCTCAAACATAGATTTAGATATCAAAAACCACACAGTGAAATTTATATTCTCATTTTTAACCTGCAGGAAAGATGAAAAATAAAAATAGTAAAATATACTCCCATCAGCCCTGTCCTATTTAAGGTATTTCTCCAAATAAGAGAATTATATTATCTTTATATATACAAAAATACATATAGGAATATAATAATGAGCATCCAAAAAT
Organism: Burhinus bistriatus; assembly: GCA_013397275.1. Taxonomy (NCBI): domain Eukaryota; kingdom Metazoa; phylum Chordata; class Aves; order Charadriiformes; family Burhinidae; genus Burhinus; species Burhinus bistriatus. Next base: position 37,671 of record VYXH01009269.1, on the reverse strand, counting down.
TAGCTTTGCAACAAGAAATTTAAAGTTATGGGTCTTTCCTTGTTAATTTTCTAATTGCATATCCTGGCTGTGAATGTAAGAGAATTGAGATAATGGAACGATGTGTCAGAAGTATCAGAAAGCTGGCTAATAGACACACTAAGTATGTCTTTAATCTTACTCCTCTCTTTTATTGGTACTCTATGGTGCTTCTTCCTATCGGCAATTCATAGGTTGGCAGCCTCACCCTCAGATGCAAAGGAACTCTTTGAACACCTACATGACATCATAAGGGTGGTATTATGTCATGAAGTTTATGTGATAACTTAATCATTAAAGTGCTCATCAACAAGGTGGAATATAATTTTTTCTCATCTTATTTTCACAGCTTTTTTCTGTGGAAAAAAGTTGAGGGTCAGTGGCAGGATAAAGGTGTGGGGAAGAAGAGACAGATTAGGAGAAGAGAATGAAGACGTATATGTATATGTGTGTTTGACTCAAAAGCCTCATGTTGAACAGCTCAGCTAAAGGGTTAGGATGAATTCCCTGCTTCTGGGATTATTATAGTGTTTCCACATTAAATATAAAAACATTCCTTTGATCAAGGGCTATAAGTTAATCTCCCAAAGACAGATCTGACTACAAGGTTGTAGAGTCATGCTGCTTCCTTATTTAAAATCAAGACATCAGCTCAAGATCTAAATGATCTTGAGACAAATGAATTGTACCCTAAGCCAACATACTGCTTCACAGGATATAGATGACATTTAGTGTAATTTCTTGACTCTAGATAAACTGAAGCCAGAATTATGTCCCTGATATTTTTAGTATTGCAACAGTAGGCACTAACACTGCATCCAAACTGTATCAAGGTGTAGCAGGGGAACCTCTGAAAGTTGATTCTCTAGTCCTCAAACTAAGAGGCTTGCTGGACCCTGCTGATGCTCACTTCTTGACTCTATCAGACATGTAAATTATTTCTTAATCTGCACTTTCAATCCAGATGATATTTAAGGACCACAACACAGGTATATTTTTAAGTAGCTCATAATTGTTTATTTGATATGATGATTCAAGTACTTCAAAGGTAGCAACATGGTTGAACCGAAGCCCCTAAGACAAAAAAGTTTCCATAGCATTTTCAATGTTTAAAGCAATGGTTTCACAGTATCATGGGGGGTTTTGCCTATTTATGTCTTCAGAGAAAAGAGGAATTTTCTGAACATTTCATCAAAATTTGACTGAATAAAGAAAAGGTCTAATCTGATATAATCTCTGCATATTTATGTGGTAACAGAAGTTTTGTAATAATTGTTATAATAGTTATTAATATTTACTATAATAATTACTATAACAAGAGAAACAATATTTTGATTTTAATTTTGCTTTTAAGCCCTCCATCTGTTCCATAAAATCTCTTTTTGGTTACTTTAAGAAGAAAATATTCACAAGTTTAAAAAATAAGGCAGTATAATGGGCTATATTGTCTCATACATAGGCATGCAGGATATTTTATAGAAATTGCACAGTTCTTTGCAAATAGAAAGAGACCACCTATTTAACAAATACAAGATGGAAGATCTAGGCTGAATTTTAGCTGTCTGAGGAACATCTAGCAGACCATCATACACGTTCTTGTTCTTCACTGCTTCACCACTCAATGCCTATTTGCACTTACAACATTTATTTTTCAGTCTAAATCTAATGTTACTGTTAAGAAGGAAGAGGGAAAGGAGGTAAGCAGTACAAAATGGTGCAGCTTACCAATAGCCTGCTAGAATATGGCTGGATGCCCTGTAAGTCACATCATTGTGATCACAAGGATGTGTGCAGGATATGCACAGCTCTCAAGGGACTGAGAGGGGATCTAATATAAAGCTTGTACTACAATGGTTGAAGAAGATTCTGCGGGTTCTGTGAGTTGAGTTTCATAGTGTCTTTTCTATCCAGTTATCCAAGATTAAAGGAAGGGTTCCCTAACCTTTAAATAACCATCTTTCGAGGCAAAAAAGCTAGCCTTTCTCTGTAGATTTAGTATTAACATAATCTCTAAGGAAAAGAAAAAAAAAAATCCCCACATCTACTGCATTATGACTCAGATTCTCTAACAGGTAGTGCAGCAGCAGTCTGTCATACCTTCTTACAGTCTGTTGACCAAAGCAAAGGTACTGCTTTGTACAAGAACCCAAGAACACAATTCATGCTGTAGAGTTATATCAATGTTATGATGCTTTGTTACATGAAAACACAAGTCAGTTAAAGAGTGTTGACAACATACACACATACACAAAAGATTAAAAGGAAAATAATAACATGTTTAAAGTCAGAAAGTTTTAGTCTTACAGTGGCTAAAGTATCAATCATTAACTTGCCTTCAGCCAACTTCATGAAATACTCACAGAACAGAGCATTATGGCTCACTTTATGTTAACTTTATAGCCAGCTAGGAACAAATGCTTCAAACCTGTCCATAAAATCTAATGGAAATCAGCCACTG
>VYXH01009269.1:0-35150 GCA_013397275.1 Burhinus bistriatus | reverse complement strand
AAAAAAAAAAAAAAAGGATATATGAAAACAGGTCAAAGAGAGAATTACACATAAAAAAGAAACTGGATACACAGTTCCCTTTTGTAAGGGAAGAGTGTGAAGCAAATACTTTTAGGAACTTGGGTAGTAATGCATTTTGTCACCTTTAATGAAATACAAAAACTACCCAAGGCACATACTGGAAAATAGTATAATCTTTTTACAGTTTGGCCTGCCACAACTGAACTATTAAACAAAGTCAAGACAATGCAACAGTAACCAAATACCAGCTTATATCCATCATTCACGAATATTTCATCAATCTGCTTGGAATTTCCTGGTGAAGGACTTTGAGTCCAAGATTGATTTATGATTATCTTGAAGGTCAGACAAAAAAAAAAAAAAGGGGCCAGTCACTCTGGAATTTACTCAAATTCATACTCAGATACATATTCATATACTATAGATGGCTAGAATGAATGAGTTAATGCAGTAATTTGAAAACTTGTGCTTCTAACCAGTCATCACAACTGGAATATTAGAAGGAAAAGACCAAAAAAGAAGTAACAAAATTGTCTCTTCAGTGCAGTTTTTCTCAGCACTCAAGAGAAAGATTGTAAGTAATTTATTTTAATTTACTGGGAATAAAGTATAATCTAGAAAGCAATTTTTAGTGAGTCTCTTGGCTGCCATTAGATGTGGAACAAATGTTATTTTAAACATAATCTGTAACATTTAATTGCAAGTCCCTGTTTTGCCAGATATTTAACCTTTTTTATAATTATTAGTATTGTTCCTGAGAGGTCTGTACAACCTGCAATCTCTACATTGTTCCATTACCTAAAAGGAAATGAGTGAAACAATTCCTGATTATTTCCTGTTAAAAGTTATGAAATATTTTACAAGAATATAATGAAGTAAAGCGGGAATACTACCTAATAATTCTGATACATTTGAAAAAGGATTTGTTCAAGAAAATGAACCAGTAATAAATTCTGTTTTGATAGCATGTCATAATAACATTAGCCAAATCGCTTTCTCTTTCTTTCTTTCTCTCTTTCTCTATAGTACTTTATTTTCCATTAATTTAAAGGGAGAAAATCGTATTAGAATATTAATATTAATTTTAAGTATTTGTAATCTGGTAACGTCCTCAGGCAGATTCATCTGTAGGTCCTATAATCTTCCATTTAAATCATATATCCTGAAAAATACTGATGCAACATTTAATTTATACATATAAAAAGCATTCATTGAGTCAAGGAGGATACTAAAAAATCTCAGCTTTGTAAGCGTGGTACCAAAGAATGTCTTATTGACTTCTACTTAACAAAATCAATCATATCTTCAAGAGATTCCATAGCATTCATTTTGGGATGCGCAGCTGAATATTAAGGAATCCCGACTGTCAAATTCAGCTGTGGATATCAATACCTTTTCTTTAAAGTGATGATACTAAAAATATTGAAAGACCTCTGAACTGCTGACGTTACATTTTATCGGCAGATAAACTGCAACACGATGACTTTTGTGGAACAGAAGCTGAGTCCAGCTAGGTCAGATCAAATCAAAATGAAAGCAGTATTAGAAGTCCTCACTGCTCACTATTTCACCTCAGAGACAGGTCCTTTACTTCACTCTTGTTTTCAGTACAGCAATGTTTAGTGGCTTGCCGACTTGTGAATATTTCTAAGCAGCGTGCTGGAGACCCCTGGAAACTCTCTGTGTATCACCTCTGCATGTTTACAGTGTGTCTCCCTCCTGTTCTTGGGAATAAACAGTTGTATACAGACTTGGGAGTCCTCTCCCTCTGTCTCCTTGTCTCAGGAGAGGACCATTGCTCCCCTCGCTTCAAAGGACTGTGCGTTGATCCAGTATGTGACAGCCAGCAGTGAGCAGTTAGGTGGCCTTTCTCCCTCCTGCTGAGCTGCAACTTCCAACAAAACACAACATATGGTAAAAGAGGAAACAAAACAAACAAAAGATATGTTATTTGTCACCCTTAACATGAGATAATTTTTATGTATATCAAGCCGTTTCAGAATCTGCACTGAATTTGTCACCAGTGCCAATGGTTCTTTGCCTCCTGATAACACTGTCTTTCTCCTCAAACCTGAAACTGAGCGTTACAAACACCATCTACAGAGAACTGATTAATGTACTTGCTTTAAAGCTATTCTTAATGAAACATAAAAGCCCATCATAACAGGATATGAAGTTAGAATAGATGATTATTTTAACCTTTGTAGATTGGAAAAGCAAATATTCATAAAATTAGCTTTTAAAAAGCTCCAGCTTTTTAAAATATAAAAAGGTCACTTGTTGAGTTTCCTTGAGGAAATGAAAGCCTGATCAGAGATTAAGTAAATTACAAATAAACTTGAATTGCATTTTTACTTAAATGAGATGTTACACCTGCAAGTCTGTTTTACCAAGCTATTGTCAGGGCCCTGGAGGCACCACCAGGCCTGGCTGTCCCTAACCAACCCCCTGGGTCTCCTGCCACCCTGCCCACAGCCCAGGACATAATTTCAGTCCCTCAGGGCCATCAGCCCCTGCCCTAGCGATGCTGCAGCAGCAACAGTCTCCAGCTCCCTGCAGTCCTGCTCTACCTGGCCATGGGCCCTGCTGAGCCAAGCCTGCCTTCAGGCCTCTGTCCAACCTCAGCCCATCCCCTTCCCCAGGGAGGTGCCCAATGCCTGGGGCTGCCCTGGTGCCCCCTGGCTGCCCGGCTCCTCGCTGGAGCGGTGGGACAGGCCCTGGCTGCCAAGCCCTGCCCTGACAGGCCCAAGAGATGCCCCAATACCTCTACTGCACAAGTGCCAGGGAGTTGTTGGCCCTTGTGGTGCCTTGAAGCTGGTAATGTGCTTGGGACACCATTCAGACAACACAAAAGAAGTCATAGTGACTTTTGAGCCAAACAAGTTATAATAACTTAAGATCATAAAATCATAGAATCGTTTAGGTTGGAAAAGACTTTTCAGATCATTGAGTCCAACCATAAACCTAACACTGCCAAAACCATCACTGTCCCGAAGCACCACATTTACAAGCCTTTAAATACCTCTAGGGATGGTGACTCAACCACTTCCCCGGGCAGCCTGTTCCAGTGCTTGACAACCCTTTCAGTGAAGAAATTTTTCCTAATATCCAGTCTAAACCTCCTCTGGCGCAACTTGAACCCATTTCCTCTTGTCTTATCACTTGTTACTTGGGAAAAGAGACGGACATCCACCTTGCTACAGCCTCCTCTCAGGTGGTTGTAGAGAGGGATAAGGTCTCCCCTCAGCCTTCTGTTCTCCAGACTAAACCACCCCAGTTCCCTCAGCTGCTCCTCGTATGACTTGCTCTCCAGACCCTTCACCAGCTTCATTGTTCTTCTCTGAACACGCTCCAGCACCACAATGTCCTTTTTGTAGTGATGGGCCCAAAACTGAACACAGTATTCAAAGTTTTTCTCTTTATTGTGGGCCATTCTTCTGGACATTGTGCCATTTGAAAACTTCATTTCTAAAAACTTTACTGGCAATGACTACTTTTCTTTCATATATACTGATTAGTGCTGAGTCAAGAATAAATCTTTTTGTCACCCCGCCAGAAACCTCCGCAGCTTGCTGTAATTCAGCAACAATTACTTCCTCAGATATACTAAATACTCAGGCTTTTTGATAAAATATATGTTGTACTGCAAGGTTAGGTTGAGGATCACCATTTCTGACTACATGGTTACAAGATGCCATAACCTATTATGCTTATCTTCTTCAGAAAATGTAAATAAATACACTTGACATAAAATCATAGAATCATAGAATGGTTTAGGTTGGAAGGGACCTTAAAGATCATCTAGTTCCAACTCCCTTGCCATGGCCAGGGACAACTCCTACTAGACCAGATTCCTCAAAGCCTCATCCAACCTGGCCTTCAACACTTCCAGGGATGGGACATCCACAATTTCCCTGGGCAACCTGTTCCAGTGCCTTACCGCCCTCAGAGTGAAGAATTTCTTTCTGAGATCTAATCTAAATCTACACTCTTCCAGCTTGAAGCCATTACCCCTCATCTTATCGCTACATGCCCTTGTAAGAAGTCCCTCTCCAGCTTTCTTGTAGGCCCCCTTTAAGTACTGGACAGCTGCTATAAGTTGACCCCAGATCCTTCTCTTCTCCAGGCTGAACAACCCAACTCCTTATCTTATCTCCTTATCCCAACATGTGCTTATCTTCTTCCGGAAATTTAAATATATACACTAAACATGCCTATAATGGTAATTCCCCCAAAGTAATGTTTTAGGGAAAGCGTCAGTACTGGCAGAAGAGAAATTTATGAGACAGTGAGAATAACCTTCCACACTTTAGGATAAGACTATATTTTTCACTTAGCTTCTAGTCTGAAGTTGGCAATACTTTCTTCACTTAAGAATGCATGCATTAAATTAGTGTCTAAAAATAGAATAACATAAAAATGAGATTAGAGCAATAAAAAGTAATAGAATTTTAAATTTGTTCTTCTATGAGAACTGTAGTACTCATGAACCACAATATTAAGTTTATTATTTGTCACTAGTACTTCGAGAATATATGAGATGATTCAACCATACATTTGAAAATTGCAAAGGAATTGAAACACCATATAGATGTTTGTGCAGTAGACACTAAAATCATTATACTAGCTTTCTAGCCAGTCTTTTCTGAAACAACTTCTATATAGCACCCAGGTTTGGAAAACATATTTCTGGGGTTATAACCATTATCACATGCTTTTGGTGTATTAAATATTCAATAGTCTGCTGTGATGAGAGTTTTCGTACTCAGAAATACATGGAGACTGCTCAGAAAAAACACATTTTTCACACCGGACCAGAATTGCTGTGACTGCAAATCTCATTCCAGTATGATATAAATCTAGTTTTTATAAAGCTGTCATCTTCAGAATGATATTTTTCAATGGAAAATAAAACTTTCCCCAAAATTCATGATGGTAACATTTCCTAAAGCTCCAGTAGTTCCTTCAGCAATGTGGAACAATTACATTCTTGCCCCCTAAAGACACAAATAAATTATGATTTGCACAAATTAGCAACTCTTTAAATAAGAAGCACATGGTCTTCTGTAAACATTCCAAATAACCAATCATGATCAATAATTGGATTTTGCTACTGACTTGAAAACAGAGATACTTGTGACCACTGTAAACACTTAACATTCATAAATATGTTTCATAAATATGAGGCTGACATCTCTCATTATAGTCTGTAGCCTGGCAGCAAGGTGCCTGCCTGGGTTTTGGTTGCAAAATATCTTTCTGAGAAAGGATTACATCTTGAGCAAGTACCTTTATGACTGGATTACCGCAGAAAAAAAGACTGTTTTTTCTTTGCTAAGTATTTACAATTTAAAAAAAAAAAAAATAAAAAAGAAAAGAAAAGAGCTGGTCCTAAGGAGATAAAGGCATGTAATTTCATCCTGATTCCAACACTTTAGAAATGGGACAAGCTCAAGCATAGTCCTAACAGTTCCGCTAGGAGCTATTCATCACATAGCATTTCTGGCTGACTTTTCTCAGGTTTTCATCAGCCATGCAGGGAAGTAGTTCAGGTGGTCAGTATCACCCAAGGTGAAACTAGAGGTTTAATTGTGAGATATTAGCAGACTGTGCTTTTCACAGAATCACAGAATGGTTGAGGTTGGAAGGGACATCTGGAGGTCATCTGGTCCAACTCCCTTGTGCAAGCTGGATCACCTAGAGCACGCTGTTCAGGAACATGTCCAGATGGCTTTTGAATATCTCCAAGGAGGGAGGCTTCACAGTCTCTCTGGGAAACCTTTGCCAGTGCTCAGTCACCCTCACAGTGAAAAAGTGTTTCCTTACGTTCACGTGGAGCTTCCTGTGTTTCCATTTGTGTCCATTGCCTCTTGTCCTGTCACTGAGCACCACTAAAAAGAGCTGGCTCCATCTTCGTGTTCGAGCTCCCCCTGGATAGANGGAGGTCATCTGGTCCAACTCCCTTGTGCAAGCTGGATCACCTAGAGCACGCTGTTCAGGAACATGTCCAGATGGCTTTTGAATATCTCCAAGGAGGGAGGCTTCACAGTCTCTCTGGGAAACCTTTGCCAGTGCTCAGTCACCCTCACAGTGAAAAAGTGTTTCCTTACGTTCACGTGGAGCTTCCTGTGTTTCCATTTGTGTCCATTGCCTCTTGTCCTGTCACTGAGCACCACTAAAAAGAGCTGGCTCCATCTTCGTGTTCGAGCTCCCCCTGGATAGAAGCATGACCCTCTGGTGTATCAGCCACTCCTCCCATGTTTCTGTCATCAGCAAACTTGCTGAGTGTATACTCTGCCCATCTTAATGAAGATGTTAAACAGGAATTCACCCAGTATTGACCATCACTGCATACAACTGTTCCTTCTGTTGCTCCACTATTTGTTGAAGTCCTCATAATGTCTTTAATATAAGTGGAAAAAAGCTATTCAATTTTCCTGGTAAATTTATGTAGCGTGTCTAGGGTGTAACCCAGAAGGAGAAGATAAAATACACACACACATACATGTAAAATATATAGATATCTTTAAATACAGTGAGTTTTATAATACAGTGTTTAACATTCTGTGTTGACCACAGTAGTATGCAGACCTGTAGGTATTCCTTTGCTCTGTGTTCTCTCTGTTTAGGGGCCAATCTGTGGCGTCTCTCTTCTCCCATCCACTGTGTTGTTGCCTAAGGGAGTTCAAAATATGTCAGAAAAGCCAAACGTACAAATGAGGAACTGAGGATTCCTAAGTTCTCAGACTGAAAAGAGTCTTGATTATGAGTGAAAAGTAAATTCTCTTAAATATATTATTTGTTCTATTCCCAGTGAATGCATAGTAAATAGTCATATGATGCTGTGCCTCACAATCTTCATAAATTGCAAATTACAATGCTGAGTATAGCTTTTGTGGAAATTAATATACAGCCTGTGTTGGCAGCACAATGTCAGTTAAAAATGGTAATTGCATATAAATCTGAGTTATAGGGTTTATGTTATAAGTATTTTAAGTTACAAACATAAAGAAGTATTAAGTAATGATGAAAAAAATATTTACTAGTTGCTAAGATTTGATCCTGTTTCTTTCATGTTGTCTTTTTTTCTGCTTAGTGTATGTATCTTTTTCCTCTTTTCTTCTCTGAAGTAAAGTAAAATTTAAAGTTTCTGTACTTTTTCTTCAAAGCTGTTAATTTATTCCTAATACTTACTACAATGGATACTGTGAAATGTCTGGTATAATGTTACCAGAAAGTTTGGTACATGGATTATATCTAGATGTATGTGCCCTTTCTATAAGCCTCACTCACTCTGCTCAATTCCATCAAATCAGTAAAGTAACATGTAATATAATAATTATTAATGATATGGCAATTCAAACCTTATGCTCCGTCATCCTGCCATCTCATAAAATCAGTTGACACTTCCATGTGGCACACAGGTTCCCATGCATGCTAAGAAGCTTGCTAGCTTGCAGAAATAAATTCTACACTACACCTGGGCTTGGCTGCAATTCAGAGAGGTACTGAGTGATCTCTCTTTCCACTGGAGACTAATCTGTTAGTCTTGCCAGGCTCTGCTCAATTCACTGGGGCTGCATGGGGTTCAACCGAAAACTATTGGAATCTTTTACATGCTAAACTTGTACACCCAGTGAGTGGTTTAAGTACCTTTTCTTTCTAAATAGATTACAATCACCGGTCCCACATTGCTGGAAAATGGCTAAATTCATAGACTACAAAAACATTGGTGTTGGGTTATTTGACGTCTTTCCTCTGAAGTATGAATTATTGGGGGAAATGGAATGTAAAAATCATGCAATAACAGGAAAATAACCAGAAACAGCCTGATGATTTGTCTCTGACACAGGATTATCTGCATTTTTATTTAAGAGTCACCAGGCAAAGAAAGAAATTTGAGAGCATGGTTTTGTCCACCTTCATGCTAGTTTAAACATATATACATATATCCAATGCATTGTCAAGTCAACAGTTTGTTTTTAAGTTGTTTTGCTTTTTTATTAATTTCTGCATACATTTCATTGTCTTCTGACAAATTATCATTGCACCTCCCTTCTTTTCAACATTTTCTCTACATACATTACTGAGCACACTGTCACATTTCTCAACTGAAATTGCACCAGAGATGATGTCTGGTGGGGAAACAGAAAATTATTCTGATAGTGGGTTTTTCTTCATTAGAACATGACAATTACTGTTACATTGTCTAGCTTCTGCATTTTGATCCATCATATTTTATTTGAGACTTAGATTTCTTTTTCCGCTTCTCAATACATTTTTTGTCTTAATACTGCATCTATTATTTTAACAAACTAATTTAGAGCTCTGTATGTTTTATAATTCTAAGCGTACACATTTTAGCCTAACCAAGTCTACAATGCTTTTGATCTTCACAGAGATTTTATGCTTTATGGGGAATAAAATCAAAATTGCTCAAAATAAACTGTTGGAAAATTTTACAGCTAAACTATTTCCATCTGCAAGCAAAATGGTCAAACTTTTACTAGGAAATGTTTTTAAAGGATCCATGTTTTTATATCTCCTGCTGTCTTGAATATCCAACTTTGATTTTGATAATAATTTTAACATGAGTATGAAAAAAAAGAAAACTCTATCTGCAATGCATTTTTGCCATGTAGCGAAATGCTGTGTTTGAACATAATATTTGAATTTTCTGTAACTCGTCTGAAATGCAAATATGAAAATAATTAGTTTTGTAGTTGTTTCTGAACAAATGCAACATATCTGCTAATATGAATTATTTTTAATAGAAAACAGATCCTAAGTAACATGAATAATAACGCTATAATAAGTAAAATTTTAGATGTTAGTTTTGTTAGGACTGAAGACCTCAAAATCCAGATATAAGAAAAGAGAGCTAAGCAAGATGCAAAAAGCATAACTCTATAAAACAAAAGAGAAGAATCTGAAAATATGGAGTTTAATGGCTGAAAATTTGGGCTCATTTTCTGAAAGGAAAAGTCACAGAGCAAAATGATGTGCTGTGTAAGTAAACTTTTCTGATATGCACAAGTAGTACAAATTCTGAATTTACTATATAAGATCTAATTCACTGTGAGCAAGTAAAAGAACATGTATGTCAAGGGTTTATTTAACTATTAAATAATGTCTACTGGGGGGTAGGATAGTGGTAGGGGAAAGAAGAAAAAAAATAGTGGCTAGAAGTGGTGTAAAGAAAGAGTTTATTGAAAAAACCTCAGGCTAATGTAAAAAGAATAATAAAACACTTTACTGTTCCTTGAGGTCTCTGTTCAGCAAAACAATTGGTCTTCTGCATCTTAGAAATTGAAGCTATGTAGCAGTCTGCAACTATTCTCAAACATAATCTTTAAAGCTTAAATTTAGTGACACATACATGTTCACGGACATGTTTCATCCCCTATGGACGTGTGTGGACTACGCTGTGCTCATATTAAAAGTTCTACTTCTGACTAGTTACCCTTTTTCAGCCTAGAGGGAAGATATGACAATGTTCCCTTCAGATCAGTTCTTTAATCCTGTAAAAGAAAATAGCAAGGTTCTAGTCATGCAAAGCACCAACAGCTTTTAACATATGCAAAATATTAACGGTTCATATTATCTAACTGAATTATGTTCAGTTTGCAGTGGTCATCAGTATGTCAATTCCTTTGATTGAATTCTGTGTTACATAACATATGTAAAAAAGAGGTAATGAAATAGAATATGAATCCTAAATTAACAATGTTAATTTTGATGAATCTTTCAGTGCAAAAGGGTTCTATTGAGCTGGATGGTGCTAAGGATTCTTTTACATGTAAATATCCTGAATACATTTGGAAACCTAATTTTGATTGCTCCCTTTTTCTTGTGTATTTGGCTGATAGGTTGATTGCTTGGTTTAATTTTTCTGATTACACAGTCAATTGCACATAAGTGTGTTTTGCAAATGAGCATTTGGCCCATAAGGAGTTTCATAGAATATTGCTTACTTTTTTTTTTCCTTGTTATGAATAAAAAATACTCACTCATGTAATATCAACTGTTTTCAAGTTGCTGGGTGATGGTTATATTGTCTTAATTTTCTTGCAAAGTGATGTAATTAAAATGACCTTTAATTAAGCATGGCATTGACACATACATACTTTTTTTTTCCAGAAAAAAAGTTCAATCACATAAATACATAAATGTTTATTAAGGAATTATATTTAACAACCCTTATATTATATGGCTGTTATATATTTAAATTCCAAATGAAAACACTTTCTTGTTGTGTGTATGATGAAGTTATTTTGAACCTATTGATTTGGTGATAGATGATATGAAGAAGCAAAACTTTAGATAAAAAAGCTTCGGGTCTGAATTTCTTAAACAATGTTTTTGATGCACAGAAGTGTGTTTTGCATTACCAGAGAGCAGCTAAAACAGTCTCACTCCATATGTTTCAGCAGAAAAAATCTAGAACACCTACAATAACTTGCTGATTTTATGTAAAAAAGTAAGCAGTAGTAATTTCTCTTCTGGGCCATAAGGAAGAATGAGACTTATGAGAAAGTCACAGATAGATCTATTGGATGTACTTGGCTGGAGATCAGGCCCATATTTAATGTACTCAATGAAGATACAGAGGTTGTATTAGTGATAGAGGACAATGATGTAAATAGAAATATCTTCAGAGGTCTGATAGATATTAACAGTTAACTGTTTTGTAGTCTAAAAATATCTTTATTATGTTATGAGAAGTCATACAGGCAATAAACTCAATTGTGTAATTACTGTGTAACGTAATATGTACCTGATGCCCTCAATACCATGTGATATATCTCCATATCTTTTCCAGCAACAGACACTCCTTCTCACTTGACTCAATTCCTTCATTTAGTTTTATGAATATTTAAACAATAATGGTGCAAATAAGAGATGATGCTTATAATTTTAAAATGTGTCTAATGGTTACCCTTGTAGATTACTTTGTAGTAATATATTCTTCCATTATTTTTCAGTGATAATGATGTGCTCCCATTTTGAACAACCTGCTATATAATCCATTTTGCCTGCAGACCCTATGTTATCCTGAACCTGAATATTGATGGATTTGGCTTCTGGAAGTGTCTTGTTAAAATTTCAATAGTAAATTAAAGGACATAATCTGCATCCATTTACTTGCTTATAATGATTTTAATATCCTGTTGAAGTAAACATTTCCAGCAGAAGAGGTCAAGGAACTTGTAAAAGCATGTCTGAAGAGAGTTGCTTTGCCCTCACTGCACCACCTTTCAAAGATTAGCTGTGTGGAAGTTAAATGAAAAATAATAAATCCATACCCTTCACAAGGATCCATGTTGTTTGAACTCTATTTCACATCATAATAAATACAGTTTCTATAGTGCAGAGTGACACATCACTAGGACACGTGCTGTCCCTGCACCTTCCTTGTCCACTCACTAGTTGCACAAACTGCACTAGTGCATTCTTACATCATTTTGTTGGAAAACTCAGACCAGTGCTTCCAGTAATTTTCTTCTGTATATTTTTGCCTACTGACTTTCAGTAACTATGTGTGATCCAAAGTGCCTTATAAGCTGTGGGTTTGTTATTATTCATAAACATAGTAAATACGTAAGTTTATTGGTGCAATAGACTTCACTGACAATATTGACTAGCTCTCCATTAACCACGATGGTCATTTAGATAAGTAGCTCACTAAAAGACACCAGCATTTAGCCACTTTGAGGGATCCATGATAGGGAGCCAAAACTTCCTAGAGTCATGGGTTCAATTCTGTTAACTAATGCAGGCATCTACTGACACTTGAGGGATTATAGCGTATGCAAGACATGTAAAGAGGAATAGCGTATTTTCTAGCAGACCTACAGGTGACCCCTGTATTTCTGGACCAGCACATTGAAGTCATGCACAAAACTTTTTGTTATCTCAAATAGTATAAATTTCCATGTTTTTGTGACTGAATTAAGCTGCAAATTCAGGCATACAGAAACCCAAGTCCTCTTTTTTTTTTTTTTCCCCTCCTTCTTCTCTTCAAGAATCTTTGACCACAATATAGCTATGAATGGGTGCCAGAATGCCTTGTCAGCATAAGAAATAGCATGAAGAGGTGACTCTGGAAGATACATATATAGTGATGAAAGAAGGCCAGAGAATAAGATCAAAAGTTGGGCTCCTGACAGATCACATTGATCAGGTGGTAGCTTAGTCCTTGGATCTGTTTTGAATAGCTCCAAAGCATTCTATGCAAGAAAAATTTGCTTATAAGGCAATAGTCTTAAAAACTGTGGGTGTACAGTCATCCGTTTATTACTCTGTTTTATGTAAGAGGATAGACACAGATGAGAGATCAAAAATAAAGTTGTAAATAGGTCTGTATTTTGGCCACTATCTATTCAGAATAACAACAAAGAATTATTTTTATCTACTTTTTTCCAATTATTATTATTGTTTTTATGTGAAATAAAACATATCATTCTATGCAGGCATGCTAACATTTTGAAATGTATTGGTCAAGGTATCCTTCAGATTCCTCTCTATTCTCTTTCCCATGGAGATTCTGACAGCTGATGTGAAGATATATTATTGGCAAGACTGACAGTATTTATCAAATAATTAACAGTTTATTTGAGAATAAAACATGAGATATTTAAAACTAACAAATTTTAGCCGTTCTGCATGAGAAGCTCCATGTCAAATCTATCCTTGGAAAATACCAGCCTACATGACTGTAGGAATGAGAGCAAGGAAAGGACTTCCCTATTCATGATTGATTTTGCTCCGACCCAGAATGGATTCAGGTACCACAGCTTTTAGCACTTAGCACTTCCTTGTTATTACTTTAACTCTTCTACAGTTTCTCATAGTGGGGGACAAGAGATAACACAATGCTGAAGACACAAAAAGTGAAAGACAGAAACTATGTGTCTCAGTCTTCAAGAAGATCCAGGAGAAGATAAAAAGGAAGAGAGAATAAGGTACAGGAATCTGATGATGAGCCAGGGCCAAACAGAAAAAGGGAGTAACCTGAGGCAAAAAGCTTGAAACAAAAAACCAGAACACCTGAGTGAAACAGGAATTAGATGGGCAAAGAAGTCAAAATATATGCTATGAGTAGGCCAGTGTGCTGTCAAGTAGATTTTACAGGAATATGCACAAGGATAAGAAGCCGGAAGAGTGCACTGGTATGTATGTAGAATAGAAGAAAAATGGGGAGCTGAAATCAGGAAGGAGTTTCACTGAAAGAGAAATATGAACTAAACGAAGCAATATTGGTCACCTCTGGAAAAAAAAAAAGGAAAAAAATTAAACTGCTACTTCAATGTAACACGTTCTTTCAAGGCACACTGTAGAAAACATCTCCTCCATCTTTAAATGTCCAAAAAAATCACTTCAGGCATAAATTTAAATGGCTTATGTTTGCTGTCTGTCTCAAGATGAACTCAGTCATTGCTTAGGCGACTCAACTCAGCTATCTCTATGTAGGTATCTGTGCAATTTGAAAATCTGAAGAGTATTTGACAGTCTTACATGTGGCGGGCAGATATGACAAAGGACCTACAGGGGACATGCTCTCCTGGAACAGCAATTGCAGACCAAATAGGATACCTCACCATCACCCATCCAGCAGTTGACACCAACATTTTCAGTCAACTGGATTGTGCTGAAGAGATTCCTTATTTAATTTTTAGGATGAATTTTTAGCTCTCCAGCTTCCTTCAAATAAAATGATTGGGGGTGGGATTCAGCCTTGTGTATGCAGAAGTGTCTAATGACATTGAGATGCCCTTGCATATCCAATCTGGATTCCAGATGTCAATGCAAACAGGCATTGGTCTTCCATGAATCTGTGTCGAGCTGAGGTCTCAGATAGCCTAAGATATTTCAAATGGCACTTAAGACATGTATTTAGGAAATGCAGTCGGTCCCCAGAACTCCACCGCTGACAGCTGGAACTCAGGTCCTTAACTCTCAGATGTCTTAATTTGGACATTTAAAATTAAGTCCAGACTGTGGGTCAGAACCACACCTTTCAATATAGATGAGATTAATTCTATCCCAGATTCTTGAGACTAGTCATCCTTTACAACCCTGATTGCCAAAATGTACAATCAGAGCTGGTAGTGAAATCACTTTTTGCTGTACTCTGAACAGATAAGTTACAGCGTAGTGTTTTGGTGGGTTTTGTTGTTGTTTTTTTTTTTTTTGTCTAATTTGAAAAATCAGATCATGTCTCAAATTAAATTCTGAAGCAGAGGATAATATCTCTGTGCCTTTGTTCCTCATATGTACAGTGGAGAGAATGATGCATACTTATCTCACAAGGATGTCATTAACATGCATTCGCTAGTGTTTAATGTAATGTTGTATATTATAGCAAAGGGGGGGACGGAAAAATTCCAGGAGGAATTGTTCCTATATTCTGAATCTGCTTTGAATATTGTGTCATAAATAAGGCATATGTTTATCAGGGAAAAGAAAGGAAATTATTGAGTTGTTGCTTGCTAAGTAAGACTGGCTTATTCTGTATGTCGGCAGCTTCTGGAAAAATCATTTGAGAACATCTAATCAAAGACCATATGTACACAGAAGGACCAAATTAAGGTCACAGGCAGAACCTTAACTTTAGCTTTTTTAAGTTTTGTGAGTCGTTGACTTCTTAACCCATACAAAGAGTCTTTTAACCTAATTTTTGTAAGTCTATAATATTACTTAACTCAAACTGGGCAGCTAATGCAACTTATGAAAGAGTGATTGAATGAAGTGTGCTTTAGAAACCCACAACTATATAGAGTAGCACAGGTTGTGTCACAACCCACTGTCTTTCCTGTATTATTTTAAATTGTTTAATGCACAAAAATTGCTGAAATTGGTCTTTTCAGATTTTCTTTTGGCACTAATGGGCTGAAAGGCATCTTTTGAAGTTCATATTTATAGCAAAGTTATCTGCTCTTAGTTGTACTGTTCTAAAACCCTGCTAGAAATCTGAGGCTCTTACTACTTTCTTCAACTCAGCAGACAAGTCTCTTTTATGTGCTGAACTTCTTAATGTTGCAGAACACCTTCTGACAGTAACATTTTTTGTACAGCTGCCCTTGTCTTCCTCTTCCCATTTACACCGACTCTAAAAATCTCTCAGTCATGCAGGCTCATTTTAAAAGTTGAATAAAAGCCAGTGTGTAAGTCTTTCAGTCAGCTATAAATGCAATAACCTAAAGGTTCTCAGGTTCATTGAAAATTATTGTCTGAGTTGACCTTTTTTTTTTATTAATACTGATGTAAAGGTGATGTCCAGAGCCAGTCTATCAAGGGTGCCTGCGAGCTTCTCTTATGAGTTGTGTAAAATCACACTGGAAGCATGTGATGTTTTTCATCTTGAAGAGGAAGTATGACAGTACATGTGTATTCACTGTCAGGTAATTCATTGCCTTTGACTAAGAACACCACCTACAAACCCCAAGAGAAATAGAAATAGATCCAAATGTAAATCTAATGCTTTTAAGAAGCACAATGACTAAATGCTTTTACCTCCTCCTAAAGCTAAAATAATAGATAAATCAGTCTCATAATTACATGAAAAAGGTAGAGTACTCCCAGGATAATTCACACAATTTGAGAGTGAGCACTAGTGGCGCAATAGCAGCATGACGATAAATGGAAGGATGTGGTAAAAATCACTAGCGATACAGTGTTTTTAGAAATAATATGATTAGAATTCATATTAAATATTTGTTAAAATTATTATAACATTAACAGTGAGGACTGGGAAAGATTAAAAAAAGACAGAATGTAGCCAAGCCAAAATCTCATGATGACAATACTCATTATCAAAATGATGTTAACCTTTAGAAGTTACCACTTAACATAGTAAAATAAAAAGACTGTATTCCTCAAAGCAGAAGTCTTAAATGTTTCTTGCCAGGAAAGCTTATCTTACACTTCTTCTCTTTCATTTCTGTAAATAAACAAATGAATGAAGAACAGGGCATGAGTTTTAACATTGATAGATATGAATCCTCTTCTCTGACTGTGTACATTACTGAGATATGTGTGTATATATATTCCATTATTCTGACTGAGATAATATAACTGTAAATAGTTACACTAACATTGCATTTACAAGCCCCATTTAGGACTGAGATGCTAGTCAGTTGAATGTTGCACAAACATATAAAAATGCAATACTGTGTCCAAAGATATTGCACCCAAAAAATTTCAGATAGAACAAAGATTTAAAGTTTGGGACACAATATCTGTTAATTAGTTCAACAAAACAAATGGAACTGATTTATTAGTTAACTTTGGCAATGAAGAGAGTGTTTGTTCTGAGTGCTTTTCCATTGGCAATGAGAACTAAAATAAAGGAGTATGAAAAATGAAAAAGAAGAGGCATAGATCAGAATGGATTTAATCTGAAATCTACTACATAAATAAAATTAATCTCACTAACTTGTGTTTTGAAACATACATCAGCTAACATAGGCACTAATGTGATTAGAATGAACATGGCTATTATAGATACCACATAATATTCCACTGATTAAATTTACTGAAAACAGTTTTAATTAGGATCAATGCAGACTTTTTCATGGACATGATTATGCAATGCATTTTAATCAGTCCAAAATTATTTTGGAAGAAAACTAGTTTTAGGAAGAAAGCTGATTATTAAATAAATAGATAAATAAAACCAATGTTTTGATTTGTTTTTAATGGCATAAAAAAAAGAAAATATTTTCCATTGTAAATTCTTGTTGTCAATGAAAATTTTGGATATGTTTCAGTTTTCTTTAAAAAAGGATGTCTCTGATCCACATTCCCTCATTTCATCTCATAATTCTCTTCAGCCTTAATGAAGAAAACATTCATTTAGTAGCTGCTTCTCATTTACTAGCAAGGAATATGTCCTAGTGAAAAACTACTATAGACTGGGGAGACCAGATTCCTTATGTTCTTTATCATCACTGATGAAATAAATCATTAAAAATAATTCAAGAAGAAGCATAACTTAGTTGGTTTACATCCCTGTCTTTAGCATGCTGTTTCTCTTAACTGGCAGCAGCTCCTCAGTGAATATAGAATCATAGAAACACAGAATCATTTAGGTTGAAAGGGACCTTTAAGATCATCGAGTCCAACCATAAACCTAACACTGCCAAAACCACCACTAAACCATGTCCCTAAGCGCCACATCTACCTGTCTTTTAAATGCCTCCAGGGATGGTGATTCAACCACTTCCCTGGGCAGCCTGAACACGAAAGAGTCTGGAGAGTTTAGGCTGAAGACAGCGTCTCTTAATACTTTCTATGAATTTAATCAGTGCATCATAATAATTGGAGTGGGTTGGGGAGAGGAAGGGTGAAAGGAAGAATTACCCTTTTGTACTCATGATAGAACATTTGCTATCTATGGTATAAACCTGAGAGGCTTAATACCTTTTAAATAACTATTTTTTAGCTTATGATTTCTGCATTGTATAATTTCCCAAAGTTCTGAATGCATACTATTAAAAGCCAACGTCAATAAATTAATAAGGAGACAAAGCTGCCACATAGCTGCATACACTATGGTGGAGTAATTCAGATGACAAATCAAATACATATTTCTTGCTTTGAAACTGCATATTTCTTACATTACAAATGAAGTTGTTGTGTGAGTTCTTCAGAAGTATTATGCTCTATACTTTATTCATGCATTTTTTATTTGGAACGTTGCAGTAAGTTTCTTTCCTAATGGACAAAAAAATACTTAACTGGGAGATGATTACTTCTCTCTTTGAGACTTTAAGTGTACATTTCAGGCAACAAAAACATTTGATCAACAAGGTGAGGTGAAACCACTCTGAAATTAAAAACCTTCATGCAAAGAAGTTAACTGCCTAATTTTCATTCTAAACAAAGCAATTTTAATAAGGCTACATCGAAACTGCTAGATAAGTACACTCCGTGCTGTCACCCATAGTCCTGGTCTCATGATCATCCAGATCAAAAAATCTCATGTTGTGCACCCTTTCTGTCTCCTTCCTTGGTCTAGTTTTAGTTCTGATGCATTTTATGCATGAGAAGAAAGGTCACATGGCTTTATGACTGTCATGAAATTTAGAAACTGTTAAGATGAGCAGCTGGACTTACAAGATGGGAAATGCTTCTTTGTGTCACACTTCAAATGTAAGCAAAGTCTTGTTTCTATCCAGCAAATACTTTGCCTATATCAAACTTCTCTTAACTAAGAATGTTCTGGTAACCTGAAAACAAAAGATGTCACTAATGTGAAATATATAGGAGAGACACTGTTCAGAATCTTAAACGAGAAAATGTTGTTTGAGTTCATGATAGGTTGGTTATACTGAAAATACATTCACCCACTTCTAGGGGGAACCAGCAAATGGCAAGAAAACTAATGGTAAAACCAGTCTTTATTTAAACAGTGAAAGAAGAATATCTCTGATGCAGCATAAATGCAAGTCAAAGGAAGTCTTGATACAGATTTCAATAGAATCTGAAATAGTTTCATAGCTTTATTTTTTAAAACACCTTTTTATCATAGATAATTGACTTAGAGTTTTAGTTACTTTTTAATGTAACTTTGCAGTGAAACTCTTCTCATCAAAATATGCTAAACCTACTTTTTTTTTTTCTGATTTACTGCATTATTGTAAAATACTTTCAGGTTTATACTCAAGCTGTTCAGGTTTCAGCTGACTGTGAGTAAAACAATTTTTTAAATAGGATTTGAAGTGTCCATTAAAATCACTGTTAAAAAAATTATTGTGACATTATGATCTAAAGATGAGACATTCTATGTAATAACATCAGTAACTTTTAAATGAGCTAAATGACACATTCTTTTCTTAATGATTCATTCACCTAACTATCTTACAGAAACCTTCATGTTTCTCTTTAGCTTGAGAACTAAATGAATCACACATTTTGCCACATAAGATTTCAGATTTTTATATAATACAAACTTTTATAAATATTTCTTTCTGGAAAAGGAAAAAAAAATCTTTTGTGAATACAGCTCAAAGCAGTGCTATTTTGGGGAAGAAAAGCCTTGGTCTTTTTGTACCAAGATTAAATAGAGAAAATCCAAAAAGTTATCTTGTCCTCTTTCTTCTGTAGCTTATCCCAGTGTTGATCAGACCTGAGTCTTCCATAGTCATCTAACCTGTGTAAAGTGTAATAAAGTCTATAGGAATATCTTCTGAGAAGATGCTATTACTTCAAAATTTGTGCAAACAAATGCAAAGTCAGGCATTGTGACAAAACTATGATTACTGCTCATAAGAAGAAGTAAATGCCAGAAATAACAGGAAAAAAGATCTAAGAAGGAAGGCTGATACTGAGCAACAATGTTGAAAGCTACAAGTACTTCTTAGAACAGTAGATAAGTGGGAAGAAGTTGACCTTTGAGTAATTCTGCATTGACTATTTAATATCAACAAGCTTTGCTACAGATGTTCACTGGAAGGTCAAAATTTCAATATTGCATAATGCTGAACATTAGTAGGAGTGCAGGACTAAATCTTCCAAGGTGTAAAATGAGGCAATGCTGACCTTTAAGTACCTACCTCCACTGTACACCACCACCTTCTGGAGTTCTCAAAGCCAGACTGGTGCTTTAAGAAACAGCTCGCAAGAATACACAATATGGAATGAGCAACAGATCAAAGCTGTGGCAGTACTGAATAAATCAAGAGAGAGAGGAATGGTTAAGAAAACAGTGGGTTCACGTGCTTAAAAAGGATTACTTGGTCAGAAGTAGGACATCTCTTGGCCATGAAAAGGAGAGTAGTACAGAGACAGCAACAGAGCTTACATTTGTATTCCAAAAAAACCCCTCTATCAAGAAGCTATTCTCAGTCAGCAAGCCAAGATTTTCAGAGTAGATTGTCCACACCGACTATCATCCTTCTCTGAGAGTCTTTCTTTTTCAGTTCAAAGAGCTTAAAATTCTCTGAGAATCATGTCTGAGCTTATCAGACTAGTGATTTTAGAGTGTGATGCCAAAGCTATGTGTTGCACGGCACAGTGCTTGACTTAACAGTGTGTCAGTGATGCACAGTGGTCCAAAGTCTGAGTGTGCAGTGTTGGTGGGTTGTGAAAGCCAGAGTCAGTCAAGCCTGACTCATGAAGTGTACAGAGTGGTTGAAGAAGCAAGTAATACCCAAAACTGCAACCAGATTCAGACTCAAAGGAAGCCAATTGCTTCATCCAAAAAGTAGACCTAGAATGAAGTAGTATACATGTTTTTGCAGAACGGAATTTCACTTCAAATTTTAATTATTTTTTTTTTCAAGGTATTGGTATGTTTCAAACACAGTTTAGCTATGTTTTCTCAATCCTATTTTTATGGGTTTGCAACTTCTCCAGCTCACTTACCGTGAAAATATTTCAGCTTCAGAAAGTATTTTTTTCATAATTTCCTTTTCTTCTTCACTTTTACTTTGAAAAATAATCATCTGGCTAATAATATCCAAGTTAGGCATTAGCATTCAGAATACTAGTATTAATGTTATTCTACATTTATACTGAAAAAACTATCTCCCTTCCAAATCAGTTAAAATTGGTGAGAAGCAGTAACAGCAGTAACACAAACATGTATAACTAGTCTTCTACAGCATAGAATGTGAGACAATGGAAACAACAGAAGCAACAGTCATACAATCCAGCTTCGAATTTTTTGATTTATTTAGAGATTCGGGATTGGCTGAAACAATTATCTATTGACTCAAAGAAAACAAAATACTAAACCTGTTAATCAATGCAGGGCTATGGGGTCAGTTTAACCAATGAAGGCCAATTACCAATACCATATTAGTTATGGTGGAACCCACCCACTTTGCTATATATAACTAAGAACAAATTATTGTGTCGTAAAATGTTAAGTGAACTAATCTTTTGTGCAGTTAATGTATCCTCTTCCCTTTGAAAGTACTGGATTCTTTTGGGGTAGCTTTCCTTTCAATGAAAGAGCAATATTGTCTTATTGTGAAAACATGAATATTTATTATAGAGTAACTGAAGTTAGGTTTTTTTTACATTAACTTTTTCCTATATATATCCTCTGAACTTAAATGTCAGATTACTTGTCTTGGTTTGCATGAACACCCTCAGAAACTCCTCAACTCATAGTTGTTAACTTGAGAAGGTGGTTGAACTGCGAACTGTTCCAAGACTGTGGTTGATGTGTTCAGACACGCAGGACTAAACCCAAATTCCTTTAAAATGCTTAGGTATGACAAGGCCTGCTTCCTGGATGTTTACATGAAAGAGTGAGTTACTCCACCACATGGTATTATTGAAGTATTAAGTCCTTTTTTAAAAGTAACATTTTTCTGAAGTTGTGGAAGATTAATCACTCCTCTCCTACTCTCATCTGCAGTGTCCCGTGTTATCATCACTCACATTCATTATACTGTGATGGCAAAGAATAAGCCATGATGGGCTTAAATGAAAGCAGAACAGCAGTGATACTCTGCTATTGTTTTTATTTCCAAATGATAATTGCTACATTCAGCCAAGCCTACAGAGGTGGAGAGCAGTTGGCTCAAGATAAGACCAAGACAAGATCAAAATGTTGATCACTGGAAGAAAAAGTCGGACAAAATAGCATCTCCACTTTTCATCTAAGATCTGCAGCCTATTCACCAGAGTGAGGTTTTTGAGTTTTCATTTTCCTCACTAAGTGTAGTTGATTAAGTAGCTTTTCTTCTTACTCTGTGTCCTGGTTCCGGCAGGGATAGGGTTAATTTTCTGGCCCGGGACACAGGTATTCTCTACCATGTGAGGCCATGCCCAGTCCATAGGGGGGAGCTGGCCGGGGGAGGGGGAGGAGGAGTCGGTCGCGGCTTGGGAGGGCTGGTGCTGCCCGGGGTCCGGTGGGTGAGCGCTGGTACAGTAACCGTGTGTGTACATTCCTCCATCAGCGTCATTGTTGTTGTTCTCCTTTTTCCGTTGCTGTTGTGTTGAACTGCCTTTCTCTCAACCCATGAGTTTTGCCTTTTTCTTCTGATTTTCCCCCACCGCTGTGGGGGTTGAGCGAGCGGCCACGTGGTTCTTTGTTGCTTGTTGCCGGCTGAGGTCAAACCACAACACTCTGTATCAAGGAGGACTCACAGCTAGCCGTCAGAAAGTCACATTTTTGTACTAAAAGTGCTTACTTTAATTTCCAGTCAAAGAGTTTATCAGTCTTCATTTATATCTGAGACAAAACACAGAAAAACATAGTAGCTGTATTTATCCAGGAGGATCCAAACCACATACTGAATTTAAAAATCATGTGAAGGTTTTTGACAAGACATACTGACTTGCATACTGACAAACTTTCAGAGAACTCCATCTGAATTCATAATCAAAGAAAAACCTGAAGATGTTAGTGTTCTGTAACACAAATATTCATAAATTCAATATCCATCAAAAATTTCCATTCCAGAAAAAATTCTGCGTCTGTAACAAAACATATATACCCTATGAAGTCTAACAAAACTTTCAGATTTGTAGTTGATTTTATATGGATATTGTTAAATATCACGATCATAGCTAAATAACCTAAAACCTGAAAGCAGGTTTTAGATAAGTGATAAATCTGCATTGAATTAGATTGGAAAATTACAAAAAGAAAAAAAACCCACCCCACAACAAACCTAAATGCTGCAATTTGTAAGTGTTTTATAATTCTTTTAGCAGCTTAACAAAATTCCAAAATACATCAAAGCCAGCATCATTTTTTTAAGTGAAGATGTAGCTATGGACCATGTTGCCAAACATATTCATTTTTACAGTATTTCTGGACTCTAAAAAATTAGTTTGATTTACATAGATCCACTTGTCACCACCAATGGGATACACAGTGTTATCTTCTGAACCAAATAAAAGTAGAGTTAAAATGAATGACTACATGAGTTTCTATATATTTGGAAAAAGAAAATGGCCAGGATATTTTTGTCTCGCATTAAAATACAGTAGCAGTCCTGAGGAGGCATCTGAAACTTCAGGAAAATTAAAGAGCTTTAACTGAACCCCTTTTTTTAGTTGCTAGAATACATTCTGTGCAAGAGGAAAAGATCTTAAAAGATCTTTTAAAAAAAGGTCTTTACACAAGAGAGACTTGGCAAACCCAAGTTCCCCATAGTGTAGAGTTGCAAATGTGCTCCTTGGGGTGATTGTGCAACTGAATGTGTTTTAACAAGGCTCACCAAGTGTTACATGTTCCTGAGACACGGGAGTGTATATTGTGCACTATACTTACTATTACACATATTCAGATCAACGTCCCATTTCTAGGACTTTCAGAAATTGTCAGTAGGTTCTAAAAGTGAAAAAGGGTATCCAGTCTTTAATCTGTAGGGAAAGTAAGAGGGGTTTGGTTGGTTTGTTTGCTTGCTTGCTTGTTTGTTTTATATTTGGAGAGTACCTATGATTAGACCTGTCCAGTTCTATTTGAAAAATTACTAGGGGAAAACAACTACATGAAAAACTAGGTGAGCTCATTGCCATTGGTACTTCTAGAAACACAGGCTAGATTCACACAGGTAAGTTTAACATCATAAAAATAAAAAATAGAATGATTACTTTTGGGAGCACAGCTGAGTAAAGGAATGCACAGAAGTCTGTTCGGCACCCATATTCTTTCTACAGCACTTGAGGACAGACAAGTCCTAGTACACTGAAGACAGTTTAAGATCTCAAGTTTCAACAGACATCTGTCTTAGGGGAAACTGAATCCTGCTCTTAAATGTCAATATTAAGGTGAATTAAATTAATTTCTAGCCTCTAGTGAAAATATTGATTAGATTTGCATTGATTACAATAGGAGGCTAAAACCTAGTTCACACGTACACATCCACTTTTACCCACCTTAATTTAGGTACTATAATCTCAAACTGAATCACATTGTGTAGAAAGCCTGTACATGTCTGTGGCTCAGTTTGGTGGCTTAAACACACACACATCTATTGTCATTTGAGATGTCCTCGAGTATACGAAGCATCCACCTAATGTTGTTCTAAAAGGACCCAGGTCCATGCAGGTGTCTCTGCTCTATCTGTGTACTAACCTTTGGGAATGTCTTATATACTAAGACTTTGACTAAAGACTATACGTGCAGATGTATCTATATAAGTAACATTAATTTAGTCATAGAAAAGAGTTTAGTTCCATTTGAGAAGTTGTCTTCGCTATTTAAACTGTCCTCCAATTTCTGCTTCAGAAAAATGAAGGTCTCTTATAGACTCTGCACTGTACCTCACAGCTCTGTCTGGGTGTCTCAGATCTTTTTTGGTCATTTTGTGGTTTGGGCTGGACTGGCTACTGAAATGAACGACAGATGTTCTCCCCCATCTCTCCCTGAAGGAGAAGAGAGAGAGACTTATGAGTTTGAAAAGAAACTAAACTACTTTAATGAAAATATTAGTAAAATAATAAAAAGAAAATAATTAAATACATACAATATATACAAAACCATATCGAGCTACCAGGATGACAATCACATCACCAGCAGGCATTGGGAAAGTCCCAGACTGGATTCAGTGGTGGATAGGAACTGGATTCTGGATCTGGATTCAGCAATGCACGGACCAGGATCAAAGGCAGATAAACAGAGTCCTCCTCGGATGCCGGCCATTGAAAGAAGAGGCTCATCCTTTGATCCCTCAGCTTTTATACTGAGCATGAGGCAGGTGGGATGGAATACCCCCTTGGTCAGTTTTGCGTCACCTGTCCTGTCTGCTCCTCCCTGCAGGTGTGACCTCTCTACGCTTTTCCTCTTCTGACCCTCCAATGGGGCAAATAACAAAGTTGGCTGCCCTTGGTTGTCATAGCATTAAGTATAAGCAAGAGCCTCTCTGTGTACCATTCCTTGGCATCAACTATAAACATGGGTCTTATCACTCTGAGAGTGAACAGTTTCTGCAAAATATTCTGTTAATTTCAGTAGTTAGAAGAGACTTAGCTGCAAAGTAAAATTACTGAACAGAAAATTGGTTCTGTTTTACCTCAAACCAGGACAGGCCATGATTGCACAGTAGTAGAGATTTTTACATAAGCATGTATTGTTTCAAAGAGTAGTATAGAAGACAGCTTCATTAGATATAGTGTTCATACGTAAATAAATATGTGGTTGCATATCTTATGTTGAATGTGAATATGTACAAAATATTCACATACCTAAGCAACAAACAGATATGTGCTTGCACAGCTTTCAGATTAAAATCAATAAACTTGTTTAACCTGTGCTGCATAGTTTTGACTCATTTTATGTTGGGGTGAGCATGTCACTTGTATTTTGTATGTTCTTATTCTTTCCTCTGGTCTTGAGCCATGTCTAATATCTGATATTTCAGTGAAAAAGAGCTAGCATCTCTACCTCCAGAATAAAGTAAAATGCCAAAAAAACTGCAAAAATGCCAGCCAACTATGTAGAGTGATTTCCTCCATATCTTGCATGATGAAAAATAAGTTTATTTGCCTTATTATCTGAAGAAGATCCTAAATAAAGCAATCAAAAATGTCCTGATGACATCTAGGTTAGCCAATCTTTTTCTCAACATGAGTATTGGACAGATTGAATGATTACAAGAGTGATTTTTGAAACGTGTTTGAAATGATGAAATTTTGGAAGACAGCATGCTTTTTGGGGTCATTGGTTGTTAGATTTGCTGCTTTTCTTTTGCTTTAGTTCAACTGTTGCAATTGTACATGAATGAAAATAAAAATAAATTTGTTTTTTTCCACTTCACATAACATAATTTTAAATACCTCAAATAAGTTCCATGTAACTCTTTTCTCAGGGTCAGTAATCTTATTTCCTACTGATTAGTTTCTGATTGTCTTCCTATAAATCTCCTATATATGTGTGTATAGTTGCATATATTACATTATTTAGTTTAATAGCTGGCAATTTGGTACTGACACTTATTAATAGTAGAATAGGCCACAATAACTCAAATATTTTAACAGACATAAAGTCATCAGCTAATGATAATGTTCAATACAAGCATACATCGGAAATCACGTCAAATTAGAAAAGGCAAGATCTTAACCAATGTTCAACTTACATTATACTTCAGAACTGATAAATTATTTTGACTTTGAGATTGCTTTTAAGGTTCTTCTCATGACATACCCAGTGTTTTCTCTTGCATAGGTATTGTGTCCTCTTTCACATGTTTACTTTTGGTATAACTTCAATGCCATGTTTTTTAGGAACTCCATTCTCAATGACTAATGTAAAAAAAAAAAAAAGAAAATAAATAAAATCTGGTAATATTGAGGAAAATTTTACTGTTTTAGCATATCTTCATAGAATAATAGAGTCACAGAATAGTTAAGATCAGCAGCGACATCTGAAGACTATCTAGTCCAACCCCCTGCTCAGAGCAGGGTCAACTACAGCAGGTTCTTATGGCTGTGTCCAGTCAGGTTTGAATACCTCCAAGAATGCAGTCTTCACCACAACTTTTCTGGGCAACCTGTTCTAGAATTTGGTCACCATCACAGTAAAAAAGATTTTTTCTGATGTTAAACAGAAATTCCTGTAGGTCAGTTTGTGCCCATTGCCTCTTGTCCTGTCACTGGACTCCATCTTGTTTACACCCTCCCTTCAAGTATTTATACACACTGATCAGATCTCCCCTGCGCCTTCTTTTGTTCTGGCTAAACAGACCCAGCTCTCTCAGCCTCTCCTTGTATGACAGATGCTCCAGTCCCTTAACTGTCTTCGTGGCTTTTCTCTGGAGTCACTTTAATATGTCCATGTCTTTCTTGTACTGGAGAGCCCAGCCCTGGACGCATCACTCCAGATGTGGCACTACCAGTGCTGAGCAGAGCAGAAGGATCACCCCGCCCCCCAGTTGCTGGCATTCTGGGCACAAAGTCTGTAAGACAGGACTCAGGGGACTGAAGCACCTCACCTGTGAGGACAGGCTGAGATAGTTGTTTTTTTTCAGCCAGGAGAACAGAAGGCTCTGGAGATACCTTACTGCAGTCTTTCAGTACTTAAAGGGGTCCTACAGGAAAGATGGGGAGGGACTTTTTATCAGGGAGAGTAGTGCTAGGATGAGGGCTAACAGTTTTAAACTGAAAGAAGGTAGATTTAGATTAGATATTAGGAAGAAATCCTTTACTATGGGGGTGGTGAGACACTGGAACAGGCCGCCCAGGGAAGCTGTGGAAGTGTTCAAGGCCAGGTTGGATGGGGCTTTCAGTAACCTGGTCTACTGGAAGGTGTCCCTGCCCATGGCAAGGGAGTTGGGACTAGATGATCTTTAAGGTTCCTTCCAAACCAAACCATTCTATGATTCTGTGATTCTATGACGCGCTCAGGAGAGCTTTGGCATCTGCATCTACTGATTGCTCCAATTGCCGGCACCACAGGCCTGGGTGCACCTACATCCCCTGTATGACTCCTGTAGGTGGTCCACATCCACCCACACTGGTCCTCCAAGTAGCTAGCACTTAGTCCTGGAAGCACTCACACACATACTGGATAGAGAGTGAGATTAACACAGATAGCTAAAAAAAGATTTAATAAAAAGTTAGGAAGGACTGCAGTGATCACTTGGAAAGCTAGTAGAGAAGTGTACTGACTGGCCACAGCGTGACTGGCACCTTTTATACCCCTTTTTGTCTATTCCCCACTTTGCTTCTCACCAGTCCCATTTCTCTTAACATTCCTTTTTAAGTTTTGCACAATCCCACAGCTTCCCTTGTCAAATATCCTCATATTCCTCTTCTTTCCTTCCTTCTTATCAGCTACAAAGTCAGCTTTGCCCTCTCCAAAGATGTGCCTGCAGTTTCTTAGTGACCCATCAGTTAGTGACTGGAGGCTTTTGGCTTTTCACATTGTCCACATTATCCCTTCCTTTTCAGCTTTGTGTCTCTGTGTGTTTTTGCTTCCCCCTTTACTTATTATCCCCTTTGCATTGAAAAGGTCTTTGATTGGATAGTCTCAGTAAAACCAACAGGCTCCACATACCCTTACAGGGCATAGCCAGTGGCATTGGCCAGCCCGCTCAGCACCTTGTGTACATCCAGTCTGTTGAAATGTACCCTAACCTGATCCTTCTCCACTGAGTTTGTTTTCGTTGCTCCAGACTTTCTTACAGCAAAGATGAATCTTACCAGCAAAGACTAAGGGAAAGAAGGCACTGAGTACCTTGACATTTTCCATTTCCTTTGTCACCAGATCCCTTGTCCCGTTCACCAGTAGGCTCGTATTTTCCCTAGTCTTCCTTTTGATACTGATTTGCCTGTCACAGCCCTTCTTGTTGCCTTTCACATCCCTTGCCAGATTCAACTCCACATGGGTTTTTGCTTTCCTAACCCCATGCTTATGTGCATGAAGACTGTACCTATATTTCTCCCAAGTCACTTGGTCCTGCTTCTANCCAAAGATGTGCCTGCAGTTTCTTAGTGACCCATCAGTTAGTGACTGGAGGCTTTTGGCTTTTCACATTGTCCACATTATCCCTTCCTTTTCAGCTTTGTGTCTCTGTGTGTTTTTGCTTCCCCCTTTACTTATTATCCCCTTTGCATTGAAAAGGTCTTTGATTGGATAGTCTCAGTAAAACCAACAGGCTCCACATACCCTTACAGGGCATAGCCAGTGGCATTGGCCAGCCCGCTCAGCACCTTGTGTACATCCAGTCTGTTGAAATGTACCCTAACCTGATCCTTCTCCACTGAGTTTGTTTTCGTTGCTCCAGACTTTCTTACAGCAAAGATGAATCTTACCAGCAAAGACTAAGGGAAAGAAGGCACTGAGTACCTTGACATTTTCCATTTCCTTTGTCACCAGATCCCTTGTCCCGTTCACCAGTAGGCTCGTATTTTCCCTAGTCTTCCTTTTGATACTGATTTGCCTGTCACAGCCCTTCTTGTTGCCTTTCACATCCCTTGCCAGATTCAACTCCACATGGGTTTTTGCTTTCCTAACCCCATGCTTATGTGCATGAAGACTGTACCTATATTTCTCCCAAGTCACTTGGTCCTGCTTCTAGATTTTGCCTGCTTCCTTTCTACCAGTCCTTCTATGCTCACCTTCACCATGCTGGGTATCCCCAGTTACCAGGAAGGAATCTGTGGGTTGAAGGCAGCTCAAGTCCTTTGCTTTTTTCAAAGTTCATTTTAGTTTTGTTGTTTTGATACTATATGTTGGATGGAGTCACGTATACATTTCCCCCATTGCAGTATAGCTAGCTGAGGAAGACATTCATACCTTTTTGATTAACTCAGAGAAGGCCATTTACACAAACAGTTGATTCACTCAATTGATACAGCCATTATCTAAAATAAAAGCCACCTTCTTGTCCCCTTTGTGTTAAGATAAATTCAGCTTTCTTTACAACAGTCAGTCAGTACTTCTTCCCTGAGCTTCATCAGTACATCTCTTGTGCCCGTCTCCTCTGTGCCTTCTTGATTGTTCACATTCACTTAATAAGTATTCTCCACTTCATCATTAGAAAGGCTTCTGAAAGGAAAAAGCGTTTTTTTTTTTTGTCATTAGATATTTTCATAACCTTTCATAAAGAAGGTGAAATTTATTTGAGAAATTTGAGAAATACTGCCTTTGGGGGAGAGGCACACGACACAGGACACATCTGTTCCAATTAGCCTGCTGAGTCTAAGATGTTCCCCTCATGAAGAGAGTAAACTATTAGTTTTGTGATTAATTTTCCACCTCTTGGTTTTGTGAAATAAATTATATTTCAGCCAAGCTTGCCTGTGCTGTAAAAGCAGTTCTGTCAGGTGGTGAAGGATGATGCATGGAAGACATTGTAATACTACACTTGTAGCAGTGGAGTTTGGCTGTTATAGGATAAATGCCACTTATAAAAATTAAGGGAAAAACTTTGTGATAATATTTCTTTTAACTGAAAATCAATGCACTCAATAATTTCTTATATCCTTTCTCATCACCTCAAGTGTAACTATAATGAACCTGGTACTCCTGATGAACAATGTAGGGAAAAAGCAAGACTACATTCTTTCCTTGTTTTCTGAGTAAATTTATTTTCCAGAGGGTTTGGTAGGAAAAGAACATGGGAATTAAAAATTGACTTGCTTTGTAAGAGTGAAGAATGTATCTGCACAGGCTGCATTTTTTCTTGGATATTTTTTTCCAAATATTTTAAATTAATAAAGTTATGGACTTGTTGTGTCTTGTTTGCTTTTTTTTCTCCCTGATAATGACAAAGGGAAAAAAATAATAATTGCATTAAAGTCTGTTTCAAATGAAATTCCACAGTATGTATCTGACCATTTTCTTGTTATTTTTGTACAAACATGAATTAAACTGTCTCTAACACTTAGAAAAGTGAAAAAAAAATAAAGATACATTTAAAAAAATTAATTGAAAATGGCACTAGGCAAAAAAAAAAAATCATCCATATCAGCACTAATTACTGTAACACAATATTTGGGGCCTTTTTTGCTATGACGGTCAGTCACATATTTGAATGTATTTATGCATTGATAGAGAAAACTGAATTCATATGTATTTCTTAATTATTTTTTTCACTTCATCATTTTTACAGATAGGGCTTACACAGAGTTTTACATTTTTGTGGAGAAGGTTTTACATTAGTACAGAACTTGATACGTATTCATGGATATCAAACAAAAACATGCTACTGCAATTTAATCTTTCTCTGATTTAATCTTGTGCTGGTTTAATTTCAAACAGCAGCATTTCTATGTGGCCTGAAGTCTTACAAGGATTCATAAAAAAGTCTCGTTGACAAAGGATTACAAGAGTAAATACATTATGTGATGAAGCCATGAACCAAAGATTCTGTATCTGCTAGGGATAATAATAATAAGGCTGAATGAAATGTTTTTACACATGTACAAGGCCCCCCAAAAAGAAGAAAAAGAAAAAAAAACCAAATGAACAAAACAGCAATATTTTTCTTTAAATGTTAGCAGTGGACCATTAAAAATATTGAAAAGTTCATGAATATACATGCACTTCTGCCTTTGATGTTAAAGACAAAATGAAACCCTAATGATGCTCAACGGAACCTATTATGAGAGAAGGAAAACAGTAAATATTTGTTGGTCAGAACAGATACAAAATAATGTTAGGTTGCTTTTAGGTAACTTTGCAAATAGTGCCATTTATGTGGAGAAGAAATATCCGATAACATGTGGAATGCCAATTATATGCGGTGTTTATTATGCTTTACTGCATATCAAAATAATGTAGACGAGAATAGTCAAGGTAGATAGAAAGGCAGTAAGAGCAAGACCATGGGTAGATATAACTTCGATGTTTAAGGTAGGATCCAAAGGGAAGAGTTATCTCACCTAATTGTCAGGGCCCCAAGAACACCACCCAGCCTCACTCTCCCTGATGAACCTCACCTGGGACACCCCCCCTGCCCAAGGCCAGGACCCCATTTCAGCTCAGTAGAACGCCACCCTGACCCCAGTGATGATGTGGTGGTACCTGTGCCCACTCCCGACTCTGTCCCTGCCTCTGGCTGGCCTTGGCCGACATTGTGAGGAGTTTACCTCCTGGATGGGCCCGTCAGGCCCAGCTCTCCCCTTGACGAAAGCACTGGGGGACCCTGTTATCAGCTGCAGCTCTGCTCACTGCACTGAGCAGTGGGGGAAAAGGCTTCAAAATTGTGGAAGTTCTTAGCTTCAGAGTCATAGAAAGGTATTTATTATTTTCTTAGATCTAACTACATTTGTTTGATTCATAAAAGCATTGCTGGCTTTAGTTCTAATACAAATATTCACACGACTGAATTTCTTGCATTGTTCCTAAAGAGGTAATGAAAAACTTTAACATATAACATCAGCTAGATTAAGCTGGTGATTTTCATCTAATGATGAAGTAAACAATAGCATGTTAATTTAAAATTGCAACATTGTACCAAGTGAGATGGAATTACTTATTCAAGTAATCTAACAAGAGCATCAAACTAAGTTCATAAATCCCATAATAAAATATCCAATTGGAAGGATTTGTAACAGATATGCAAATTCAGGGATCCTAACATATGGAGAACAAAATAACACAGGCCTTCCATGTCCTGAGAGAGTTCTCTGCAGATCAGGTATTGGTAGACAGCCGGCTGAATAGGAGCCAGCAGTGTGCCCAGGTGGCCAAGGCAGCCAACAGCATCCTGGCTTTTATCAGGAATAACGTGGCCAGCAGGACTAGGGAAGTGATTGTCCCCCCTGTACTCGGAACTGGTGAGGTCGCACCTTGAATACTGTGTTCAGTTTTGGGCCCCTCACTACAAGAAAGACATTGAGGTGCTGGAGCGTGTCCAGAGAAGGGCAGTGAAGCTGGTGAGGGGTCTAGAGCACAGATCTTATAAGAAGTGGCTGAGGGAACTGGAGGAAAGGAGGTTGAGATGAGACCTTATCGCTCTCTACAACTACCTGAAAGGAGATCGTTGCGATGTGGCGGTTGGTCTCTTCTCCCAAGTAACAAGCAATAGGACAGGAGGAAATGGGTTCAAGTTGTGCCGAGGAGGTTTAGGATGGATATTAGGAAAAATTTCTTTACCCGAAAGCATTATCAAACATTGGAACAGGCTGCCCAGGGAAGTGGTGGAATCTCCATCCCTGGAAGTATTTAAAAGAGAGGTAGATGTGGTGTTTAGGGACACGGTTTAGTGGTGGTTTTGGCAGCATTGGGTTTATGATTGGACTCGAGGATCTTAAAGGTCCCTTCCAACCTAGACGATTCTATGATTCTATGGAAAGGCCACAATGGTTTCTTTCCTTTCTCGTGACTCGCAAATGTAATCTATATGGCAGCAAAGGGAAAGTTGTGTCTGGCTTTGAAGTTTCAGTGAGCATATATTATTTCATAGAGGAAACAGTGATATGCTGATATACTTGCCATCTAGCTGTTTGTTGCCTAGCTCAGACACCTAACTCTCCTCCAGTTGCTATCTGAAGACCTTTGGGCACCTACCTCAACTGCATGATTGATCTTGGAGCCAGAACCTGTAGTGCTGAACATCACAGTAGGTAGTCCTTGTATCAGTATCCAGCATACTTTTTAAAGTGTGTCTCAAGAATCTTGTTGAAAACCTACAGTATTTAAGCAATTTTGAAAGTGTTATCTATTAAAATCAAAACCTTGCAAATCTATTTGCATGCAAATGAGTTTGCTACGGTTACCAAGAGGAAGGATGGCATGGGTACACCAGAAAATGGGAATGGAAGTGGGAAAGTAGTAGGGGGGACAACTGGGGTCTTAGAAGTTTACAACAAAGACAGTGTTGTAAAGATGCAACTCTAGTTTTTATAGTCATTTAATAGATGATGCCTTGTAATTTTATTTTTTTCCCCTCATATATTCAAGAAAATTAGTTTAATTATTTATATTCTATGAAAGGATACTCCTTTATATATTTTTTTTTTTTTTTTGATGACAGTATTTTAAGAATTTTACCAAAGATATAGGTGTTCATGTGAGGTTTTTCTGACATTAGAAACAGAACATGGCTATTTTCCCATCAAGGATAAAGATACTGTTACCAGGGAAAAAAGTGTTCTGGAATGGGAGGACAGAAAACTGTTTGGACTCTTTAGAATCATAGAACGGTTTGGGCTGGAAGAGACCTTAAAGATCATCTAGTTCCAACCCCCTTGCCGTGGACAGGGGGCCCACTAGGCCGGGTTACTGAAAGCCCCATCCAACCTGGCCTTGAACACTTCCAGGGATGGGGCATCCACAACTTCTCTGGGCAGCCTGTTCCAGTGTCTCACCATCCTCACAGTAAAGAATTTCTTCCTAATATCTAGTCTAGATCTACCCTCTTCCAGTTTAAAACTGTTACCCCTCATCCTATCGCTACACTCCATGATAAAGAGTCACAGAATCACGGAATTTTTAGAGTTGGAAGGGATCTCCAGAGATCATCTAGTCCAACTCCCCTGCTGACGCAGTTTAACCTATGATTTGTTTGGACTGTTTTACCTACAATTTTTTTCTCCTAGTTTAATCTCCCAATTAAATGAGATATAAGATAATTGCTGACTTTTCAGAGCAATCTCCAGATAAAGTGGTTTGTAATGGAAGAATGTAATTGTGAAACAACCAAATAAAAAAATCTTTGATCACACAATATCATATGAATTAGTGTATTTCCTGAACTAAGTAGCAAATGCATAGTGATGTTTTTTGTTCTAGATAACTACATAATATTCTCAGGGTTTTTTTTTTTAATGATAAGCGAATACTTGGAAGTTGGAGAACTTTTGTACTCCCAGAACCAGGCTAGTGAGTCATAAAACCAGCAATTTCAAAATAAGCAAGTAATATGTTAGTTTAGACAGAATTCCAGAGTGCCTATCTGACCTCGAATGAAGTATATAGGCTAGTTGCCCTCTGAGTTCCTATCCACTAGAGTACATTACTGCTTACATCTCATTAGATTTGCTGTCTCCAAACCAGTCAATTGTATGTCTAAGGATAACCTGATGGAATTACATTAGCTGTATTCTTGCCAAGGGAATTCTAAGACTAAGGTTATGGTACCTTTCCTGCTGCTTTGCACTGTGGGGGGGGGGCAGTATTTGGGATGAACATGTTTTGCAGTTATTTGTCATGACTACAAAGCCTTTGCTGACATTTCTAAATGTAATATATTAGTTTTCATCCTTACTACACACAAAAAGGAAACTTTGCTATATGGTAGGTCATTTGCAATTTATTTTACCTAAAGAAGGAAAGAAGTGGATAAACAGGGAGGATGAGAAGCAAGAAAATTATTTCAGAGCATAAAGTTCTGACTTTGAGTGTAGGGTACAATCAGGTTAATAAATGTGCAATGAGCATGCAACAAGTTTGCATTTCTTAGAATAATTTTTTTTTCCAGGTCCTAATACAGCAGAACTAATAAATTGTTTTTAAGCAACCAGTAAGACACTGTACACAATGAGTTGTTTCTTGAGCAGTTGAAATCCAGCTAACTAGTTTCAACAGAAAAAAAAAAAAAAAATACTGGCAAATCATATCATGAAAACAGAATCTTCCTGTTAAAATCAGAACTCATAGGACAGAGCATAAAAGTACTCATATTAATAGCAAGCAGTAATGCAGATGAGTAACCTACCAAGAACCTTACCACTAGTATTGCTGTAGAATAGCCTTAGAATCACAGAATCAT
>VYXH01009267.1:0-12869 GCA_013397275.1 Burhinus bistriatus | reverse complement strand
AATTTTTTGATTTTTTTTTTTTTTTTTTCTTCAGCATCTATGTAGAAAATTCCATTAGGAGTTCTATAAAAATAGAATGCCACAAATGTACTCACTTAAAAATGATAAATAGGGTCTAGAAATACTAAAATAGGGTCTAGCAATATCATTATATGGATGATACAAGGGTGTGTACTATGTATAATATTTAACAGGTAACAATACTTTAACTTCCAATGCCTCAATTTCAATTTATTTTCATAAAACAATTTTAGTTAAGGCTTGTCAAGTATTTAACAGACGTATTTCTAATCTACACAGCAGATGCAGTTTTCATTATTTTTTTTTTTCCCTTTAATCTCAGTAGCTAAAAGCACACAATTGTGTGTAAGATCTAAACCACATACCTATTGATGGGAGCCATAACCTGAAATCTGATAGCTCTACTCTTGCTTATGGCATTGTATTTCTCTGGTGATAGTGCTGCTGTACAAAGTGATCCTTTATTCTCCACCGTAGTGGAAAAGAGTGTAGTGGAAGGTCAGTCGTTCCCCTTACGGACTAGTGAAATAACAACTCTCTAAAATCCTAAATGCCCCCCACCCCCAACTACCAAAACAGGGATTTTATTTGCCTCCCAGTACTCTGTTTCCCATTGTTAAATTGAGCTTGATTACTATTTACTTTCCTTGTCAAGTTGCAGGATGGCTTAAGAGTAGAAGTGTTGCTACTGACACTGCTGTAAATTCAAGTGATTAACTAAATTAATATTTCTGAAGACTGCTGAAATAGCAGATGATTCTTTATGTTTAATTTCATTTGTCATCTGAACTACTGTTCAGTGTTACTGTTTGTTATTGATGAGCATCTCCAACTGTCATTTGATACTGGTGGTATGATAACCAAACTGAAGACAAGGTTGTACTAGTTGGTAGTCTGCTTTA
Source organism: Burhinus bistriatus (assembly GCA_013397275.1). NCBI lineage: Eukaryota > Metazoa > Chordata > Aves > Charadriiformes > Burhinidae > Burhinus > Burhinus bistriatus. The sequence goes on along the minus strand of VYXH01009267.1, from coordinate 11,946 downwards.
ATTATGATATAAATTTGGGAAAAAAAATAATGCTTACATTTGACTATATCTGTTTTGTGACTGCTCTTATTAAAAATAAATAAATAAATAAATAAAAATCTATAGAATATATTGCATCTATGATTACAGATTTCTCTATAGGGTTTTCTGATGTCATCCTTTTTTAATTTTTCAAAGTCTGGGTCCAAGTGTTTTTCTAGTCTTGAGAATAATTTTTGGCAAACAGAACAACTTCTTTCAGAAGTAAGGGAATAAAGAACTTCAAAAAGGAAATTTTCCTCGGGCACCTTATACCTCATAACCAACTAATAAATGCTACTTAAATGAAATGTCTTTATTTCAGTTCCCCTGTGCCTCACAGTCTTTCTGTCCCCCTTTGCCCTTGACACTGGGTAAGCTTACTGTGCAGCCAGTGCTCCCCTTCTGCTCCAAGTGTATTACTGTGTGCCTGTCAGGGGACAGCTTGCTTACTGCTAGGCAAGACATGCCCAAATACAACTTAGAACCCACTGGTGGTCAAGTTAACATCACTGAGAGCTCATGCAGCACTGAGAGCTGGCAGCAATAGCACTGACTAGTGTTAAATGAAGATAACTTTGAAAACTGTGTTGCCCATTATGGCATGACTAAATGAAACATCTGGAATTATATGTACCCCCCAGGATGCTGTAGCTTTTCTTCAGTTTAACTCCTGCAAAGTAGAATACTATTAAAAACCATAGTTCTGTTAAGAAAGTGGTCCAAGTACCTGCATCTCTTATTGTGATCAGAAACTCTCAGTAGTTACTGATTCTTAAAACATCCCGCATTGGATACAAGTTCTTTATCATTCTACCTCATCTAAGTTTCCCCCTTTTCTCACCAGACTTCTTCCTTCTCTTTCCTGACTTTCCAGTCTTGAAAATACTCTAATCTTCTCTGTATATTGTGCTTCCACTGTTCAGGTTTCATGATTGCAAGTGCTATTTCCTGCCCTTGCACTTGAACAGCTGTTTCTCTGATCTCATCACCATTTTCGGGACAACTGCTCTTACCCAGCTTGCCTCCCAGCTGCTACAAACCTTCTGTATCTCATCAAGTTGCATTCTTTTCTCTCTGCCTTCTGGTTCTACTAAAACTTCCTGCTGTTGTAGTCATTACTGACAACACTACCCTATAAACCAACAAAACCCCACTATATGGATGTTATCGCGAAGAGAGTAGATACTAGAACTAAGGAAAAATTAAAATAATTCAGAAGCATTGATTTTAAAAAATCACAAAAGCATGAAATTATTTTAATATGCTTTAAAATTTTATTAAAACTACTTGAATTATTAATGTAAGGTTTCAAGTAATTTAGTCTTGACTGTAATCTTGAATTCTCCTACTAAAAATCAACTTGGCAATAGCTTTCCTTCTGCCTCAAAAAGCTTCAAATCAATGAAGAAGTGAATACACAGGAACTCTAAATAGCTCCTACAATTCTCACTAAAATTTAGTATGTACAAATACATGTGACATCAAAAGAGATGAAGTATATTGGCATGCTTATAAAATAACATCTAAAAATTTTTGAGATAATTCTCCCAATATTCTAAGTGGTAAAATGAAGTCAATGTGTTATAAATAAGGCTAGGATGCTGCTTGGACACAGCCTGGCTGTGCCTTCCTGTTATTCCAGCATCTCAGAAGGTGTTAGAGGTGACACGGCTCTCTGCCTCACTGGGGAGAGTTTAACCTTGGTGTTTGTTGGCTGTGAAAGTCAGAGCTGTAAGTGAAGGCAGTATACAAGACCATCTATAAATAGGTAAGCTAGCAAATACTTTTAATATCATATTTGTATACAGGTTGTATGCTGCTTTCTTTTCTGTTTGGATATAATTTTATTTGAGAGACACTTCAATTGCATTTTAGGGTTTTTTCAGTGGAGTATAAGGAGGTTTAGCCAGCTGAAGGTCTGATGGGCTAGGCAGGGTTCTCATTTCAGAGCTGAATAGAAAAATTTCTGGTAATTAAACAAAAAAATCCAACCAAACAAAAAAAATCCATGACTATCTGGCCAAATATCAGGTGTAGCTCTCTCATCCCTATCCAGAGTCAGAGCTAAGAATTATTACTAATAATGTTATTTATTGTTTGATTGCTAGCAGTGATTATTTTTGAACTGGGTTTTAAATTGTACTTTCCAGAAGCATAGAAGCATGGCTTTTCTGTCCATGGCTCTCTTTCTGCAGGCTACCTGTCCAGGTAACAGTGAAGAGCACCTCATTCCTTTGGTTTTGTGCCAGGAAACAGGCAGCATGTAATCACTTTAAATATTTGCTCATCTTTGTTCCTCAGTGGTCACTGTGTTTCTCCAGGCAGGATGATCCACCTGCTAGCAGCATTGTCATGCATGGTCTGTTAAGGAAAGCAGGCAAAGCAAGGTGCAGGAGTGTACTGCTTCAAAATGACTTCCCCCCTCCCCCACCCTGCTGGAAAATAACAAATTCCAGCATCTTGGAAAAAAGACAAAATACGCAGCTGTGTAATAATGAAGCCTATGAGCGCCTTTGATTGAGATAAATAGAGCAAGTCACACCTGTCAGAGCTTATTGCTTAAGCTTTTTGTAGAGAAGTGACAGGTGTTTTTGGTTGGGGTTTTTTTTGCCTTTTTAAATGACGTAATATTTTTTTTAAATGAAAGAACAGAATTCGTGGTGTAAGAAATTAATTCTATGGAAAGTCTGCAGCTGTGGAATTACAGGATGTTGCTGATGCATCATATCTGACTGTATACATGGGAAGGATTTAGTTTTATTTCAGTGTTTTGAATGATGGCTTTGAATACTAGCTACATTATTCGTTGCGGAAAGCTGCTTATCTGTGATATAAAGCTGGGGAGTTTAGGTTGCATGAAAGATTTAAGTATGTTTTAAGGAAAAGCTCGTGTTAAATCTGAGTGGAGGTTGAGAATGTATCTTGTATACCGTTGCAGGACATAAACCCTTGGTTTTGCAGTTAGGTTTAAATTTGAATTAAACTGATTGGTTTTTTTAATGTGCTTTACATTTTCTCTCCTTGTATCACTGCTGAATCCATATGTTGTTAGTGCTGTAAATAAAGAAACTTTACAATCAGCCTTTACACAAAAAATCAATTAATTTTAATTCTTCAAGATATTTGAACAGTCTGCGTATTATTATATGATAAATACAAGAGTATTATCCTTTACAAATTTTTTAACTTCATTTTAAGTCATAAATTAGTTTGCTGATTTATTTGCAATTCCCTGTGAAGTTGTACTGTGGAAGCAAGTACTGTAATTTTAGGGACATGCACGTATTCTTTGTGCTAAATAAACTATAGGATTCCTGGATTTAACAGCAAAATTTTTATTCAACCTTGAGAATATGTGCTGTATTACAATAATAATTAGCAAAATATATTTTATAAAGCATAAAGTATATTATTACATTGGGGAACTTAGTAAAGATCAAAATGAAGTAACTTCTTTGGAGGTGTTTTTTGAAAATAACTTTTTTTTTTTCCTACTCTCAGATTCCCCTGATCAACCTGACAACTGTATTTGGGTTTCTTTATTTTTTATGCATGAATTTTATATAAAAGACTGTTTTAATTGTCATGGGTGCTGGAGTAGTTGTTCCCCCTTTGGTTTCTTTCAGTATACCGAATATTTAGGCCTGAGGCTGGAAGCCATTCAGCTATGTTCACTCTCCGATGTTGGGCTTAGAGCTACTATGCACTTTTTATCAAACCTATTTTATAGATTTAAATGAGTGTTGGGAGCAGAGCTTTGGTGATCAGACAGATTTCTTAAATTCAACAACTTTTATTTGTTTAGCAATTCTAGCAAAAAAAAAAAAAGGAAGGTGTTTTTAGAATATGTAGAAGTATGTAGAAGTTTGCAGGAACATCAGTTTTATTTAAAAAAATTGTTATCTTCTGGTGGCAGCCTACACGAGCCTGTCTCTTTCGGGCATCCTTTGGAGGTGTTCTATGTCAATGCATAACAGAAAGCTTCTTTGTTTCACGTGACTAGTCTTTTTAAAGCTTCTTTTGAAGTATTTTAATTGCTAAGACTACCACTTTGTAGATTATGCCTCCTTTCCAATTAACGTGCGTGATTAGTGTAAATCAGAACATGAAAAATATTTCTTATAATGATATAAACCATCTTGAGTGTTTGTGAAAGGACTGTCTCTAGGCTGCTTTCTTCCTGCCCCTCCCTGTATTCTCTGGTTTATGAAGTTAAATGCAGCTTCAGAAAAATATCTCGATAGATAAATAACTGTAAAGTATTCATAGATTATTTAAAAAGCAACTGCAAGTCCACTAATAGTATAAGAATTTTTTTTTTTAATATTGTCATTAATTTTTTTGAGCATACAATCTTACAAGAGAGAATTTTCCATTATGGAGTTTCAGAAATTAAAAACAAATCATTATTTTTCTTTTTATACATATTTTAAGAAAAACAATGATGATTCCCCTTGCAAAGTGAAGTCCTAAAAAATGAAATTAAGTTTTAATTCTGTTTCAGTAATGTGTGTATCTGTGTATGAATTACAACATGATTTCTAAATATATGGAATTTTAAAAGAATTTTTCATTTGTAGTACAGGTTAGTTAATGTGCAGTTAATGAGGCGAAGATACGTATGAATGAAACAAAAGGTCTATGATTGCCTTTCAATTATATAAATACATTCCTATGGGTTATGTTGGCTCTGAATTCGCACCATTGTACTTCAAAGCAAATGTAGGTTTTCAGTGAACATCATGTCCTACATGTAGTTAGAGTGCGTTGCACAGATTTGGTTTTGTTTGCCAGTTCTTAACAGATAAAACCCTTGTTGTATAAGAAGACTAAACCAAATTTTCCTCATAGTGGGGATGAAAAACAGATTTTGAATAGCTGCTTTGGGAGAGGGATACAGGGATTCTACCTTTTGTTGTCCAACCTAAACATATTAAACATAACAGCACTGATGAAGAACAATTGCAGTACTAGACTGTACTCTTTTGCATAGCCGATGATATCTATTACAGACTAAGCATTTTAATCTTACCAAACTTTAAAAACTTAGTGTCATTATATTGTTATATATGTCATATATGCTAGGGATGGAAAGGATTTTCTAGCTCGCTCAGATGATTCAAGAAGTACCTACAACTTCTTTGGGAAAGTGATCCACAATGATGTTTTTGTCCTTTAGGTGGCAGCATATGACTTCACTCTTCCAGTTAATACTCCTCGAGCTGACTTCCCATTGACACAGCCAAGCCCTGTATCTGCAACTTCTGTTGAATCTGTAAAGCACATCGTTGCTCCTCGGCTGCAGGCGGTGACTGTGGCTGTTCCATTCTGTAGAGTTAAAGCAGTTGGTATGTAAACTAGGGACATAAGCAGATGGTGGATACTTATATTTATAGTGATGTTTTTGCTTGTATCCTAATTGCAGAGAATTACTACTTAAATGAAATTTGATTGATAATCGATAATTTGTAAATGTCTTGAAACTTGCAAAATTTTCAAATTTTGTTTTGTATTTTTAAATATGTGTAAAGCTGAACATAATTATTATGTGCTGGAAATTTTATGTGTGGCTTTTTTTCTTTCTTTTTAATATATAGCTATTTGCCTTATATAAAAATTGGTTTACGAAAACTCATTTTTCTTCCTACACTTTCATTAGTATTTCTAGACCTTGTCATGCAGACCCCAGTATTTACAGCAGTTCATCTGAAGAGTGTAGAGAAGTAGTACGTCGTTCTTACTCTTTTTTTCTAGTTTTGCCCTGTCAAATTAGGAGCTCTAGCTATATTGAAAATTCCTTTAAAATGCCTGTGACTGGCCCTGATCCCATCTGAGAGAACTCGTGGTAATTTAGTCCATTTGCTTCTGTTTGCTTTTATATGCAGAACTCCACTCTCCTGGCCTGTCAGAGTTTGTTAATGGCAAAAGTTATGGGCTGTTTGCCTGCAGCAAGAAACTGATATCTTAAATGATTCCTTTCTGCTTTTCTTAAAAATAATTTTTGGCTGTCTTTACTCTCCTGTCTGATCCTTGGGGTTGCGTAGACCTCCACATTGTGAATACTTGAATCCACTAGCTTTCCTCAGCTCAGTTTTTGGTATGTAGTCACTTTTTATTTGAGATAAGATTTAAGTGCCGAGTGTCTTTCTGGAATGATGTTTGTGTAATGTTTAAACATCTTGGGAGCACTGAAGGAGACTTGCCCAATTAAATGCATAATGTGGGGTAAAAGCAACTCCAATTTATTAGGTTTTATCTATGTTTGTTTTTTTTTTTTTTTCCTGTAGGGCTTTAACTTAAGTCTTACTTTTGTGCTTTTTTAAGATATCAAAGGAATCTGAGAGGCCTTCTTTAGATCCTATGATGGAAGTAAATTCATATTAAACATTTCTAAATATATTTAGTTTAAAGTCACGTAGAATAAAGATAAATGTACATATGTATAGGAGATTATTAGAAAGAATGTCGCTAAGTAAAAAATCATGAATCAAAGTGACAAATCTGTAGTATAGAAGTGATTTATGTAACCTGATGAAAAAATAAAATGCTTATTTCCATTTCCCTTTATTTGTGGAATAATGAATCGATACAATCAGTAAGTCTTGCCAATAAATGACCTAAATTTTGTCACAAATTTCTACTTCTGCCACACAGAATTTCTTCAAAGTACCAGTATAGGCCAGCACCAAGTAATCAGTATTAACGTGAATATATAATACTTTCAATTCTAAGAAATAGTTGAAAAAATAAAGTGTGGCTTCTATTTAATTTGAGTATTGGAATTGCATTCTTATTGGGAATTTTGATGGGCTAGGCAGAGGAGAGAAGTGTAAATAAATGTCTTGACCACTCAGTGTTTAACATAATCATACAGATGCAAGCAACTAGTCAAATTATTTTTATTGTTAAAAAAAAACTGGATAATTTTATTACATTTTGACAACTTAAAAATGATGTCTGTTATTGATTCGTCATTTCAGATTGTCACTTTAAAAACTAAAAGTGGGTAAGATGCATCTTGGAAGTTCTAAGTTTTGATTTGACAAATATGCCTAATTCTCACTACTGTGTGCTTTATGGCACATTTATTTTCCACTCTTTTAATTCTTTTTTTTTTTTCCTCTGTGACAGTTTTTATAGTTGACTAGGATTCAGACTGCACAGGACAGCGCAGTTAGCACTTAAATCAATAGCTTATATGTGATGTTTGTACTCAGGATTGTTCACCCTGAGAAAAGAATCACAATCATCTCAGAGTAGTCAACCCAGTCTTTTAACTTCAGTGTAGTCAATCCATCGTGAATCTTTTTTGTATTTTTTAAAGAACAAAGTTTTTAGACTGTTTCAACACCTGTGGAGGAAAGCAGGTCTCTTACTTAAATACTTGCAAGACTTGGAGACTGCTTATCGGTATGTAAGAAAGCACTGAAAGAGAAAAAAAGCTGACAACAAAACAGACACAAGAAAAGACACAAGCCCAACCTCAGCCAGACACAAAGGAAGAGGACACATTATCAGTGTAATAGCCTCATGTGAGCTGACTTTTTTTTTTTTTTTTTTCCCCAATAATCAGTCTCACAATCTTTTTTTGTGGGGTAGGTAATTTCCTTTCCTTTCCCTTTTAGTCTTTCAGTCATGCTGTGTTTTCCTTGTACAGGCAGTTTCTATGAGAGGTGAGGACTTCATGAGTGACATAGTTGCATATTGGTGGAAGCATTCCAGCAGATTAGGTTCCTACTTTGAAACAATATTAGTTTATGGAGTTTGTATGCCTGTGCTGTAGAGAAATATGCATAGTGTTTACATAATCTGAGCTATGTGATGAGGAAATCCTTTGGGCTTTTTGGGGAGGAAGAGAATTGATCAACACACTTCCTCACTGAGTGTGAAACAAACTTGCAGATTTTAATAAAAGGATACTGTATGCTTGCTAGGTTAATTTCCAATGTTTAATCTAATGAAGAAGCAAAATGAGGCTGTGGAAACATATACCTTTGTTTTTCCTAAATCCTCACTTTAAATGTCATCCTTTGTGATGTTTTTTTTGTTCCAGCTATATGAAATTAAGAGAAATGCTGTTTTTTATATAAAATCTTTCAAGTCTTTTCTGATGATTATGGTCACAAATGTAAATGCATTCATCTACTATATGAAGATCATGTGTCTCTCTCTTTACAGTGTCTTTATAAGAAGGAAAGATGCTATAAGTCTAATAGATATAAAATTTAAATAATTTTAATGTGACTAAAGGGTCATAACAAGACAGAAAGCTAAATTGCAGTAATTATGTATATAGTATGGGAACAACAGAAAGAAAATACAGCTTTAAAACAAGGGGAGAAACATTTCTGCTAAACGTGCAGAAACAATGATTTTTATTTTTTTTTTAAGGGACTTTGAGGAAATATTTCTCAAAATAATGCTGTATAAACATCTTAAATTATTTTTTCCAACAGTACTTAAATCGCCATTGGAGTTCTCCTCAATGGAACTTAAATTTGCACAACATTCAAGCAGCATACATTTCAATATTACTGATGAAAGACTAAATTCTCAGGTATGTAATCGCAAGTGTTGTTATAGTTATTCTTGGCTATAGCTTTTCATTACTCAAAAATGACTGGGAAAAGAATACAGATTTGGAACTCAAAATTCAGTCATGTTCCAAAGATATGGTTTAAATATTTAAAAGTTTTCTCATTGTAATTTTGTTCAGTTTTTGGTTTTATGATTGTCTTGATCACTAGAAATTTTTCCAAAACTCAAAATTGGATTTGTCCTGACTTTCTGATACATGAGAAAGCCTGGGCACTGTGAGAAACTGACCATGAAATAGCTTATTTCCAAAGATTTTCTGCCTATACTAGTAAACTAGACAGTGACACTGCAGGAATGCAATTGATGTCCCGTGATGGCCCATACAGTTTAATTGCTGTCCCAGTATGTTGTATGGTACTGATCTGTGCCAACTGGCACTCTTCAAAAAATTTCTGGTCATTATTTAGGGCTTAATGAGAAAGAGGCACTAAACAGGATATTTGGCCACAGCTATTCTGTTTTGGAACAGAGAATTTGACTGTATGAATGCAAAACAGGCCATAACATAATTTATTGTTTCTAATTGCCAAAGGCTTTGTTTGGAAATTATAAAAAACGGGTTTTGGCAATGATGAAAACACTTGAAACATTTTCAAGTATTTTCAGAAAACAATGATAATATGAAGTCAATGCCTTATCTTAGGTATAGATATGTTAGGAGCTGAAAGAGTAACTCTGAGATAAAGGGATAGATTTGTTCGTTTGTTTGTTTCCACTGTCGTCTTATTGAATTGAAAGAATGGGTTTTGAAAACCTATTCTGAACTTCTTGCTTTTCCAGGATATCCATTTGTAAGTCTAGATGTTGTGAGCCACGTGTTTAGTGCTTGGTATGCTTCATTTGCATCAGGCAAAACTCCTCATTTCTGTTTGGCTAAGCACTCCCACTCTGATGTTATGTTCTATTTACCTGCGTAGATGAGATTTTTCCATTCTGGAAAGAAAGTATTGCTTTTTGTGAATGTGATGAGTGGCTGGAAAGCATCTAGTCTGTGCTGATAGGCTACTCATCTTCTCACCTTACAGATATAATAAACTGAGTTCTTCACTGCTTTCTAGTGCTTTCTTGCTTTCACTCTGATCTCATTGCAAAAAGAATGCTTAAGATAGAGCAATGTGAAAAGTATCATGATGTTTACTACTTTCCCTCTTTCATCATATCCTCCTTTCTCTGCAAATATTTACAGAAGCTTGACCTGAAGAATACCTCAAGGCAGCAGTTGACATGGAAGTTGAATTGTGATGATTCAGGCAAAAATACAGAAGACGGTATTTTTAAATTTAGTCCACAGACTGGATTTCTTGATCCAGGTCAAAAAATCAGTATTGCTGTATTCTTCTGCCCTTGTAAGTAATTTTCTGAATTCTTCTGCAGATAATTTGACCAATATACTATTTCATAGATTTGTTTAAATGACTTTTTATGATGAATAATATCTAGTGCTTGTTTTGATTAACTTCCAGTTAACATGACTAAATAATGAACTAAAATGCCAAAAGAAAGGTTTATTGTGGTTCAGAGAAAATAAGATGGCTGCAGACCTAACACAAAGCATGGAATCACTTGATAGCATTATTTGAAAAGTCTGGTTTACACATATAAAGCATCGAGTTTTGCACATATAAAGGGTCAAAGGCGGGGATAGCTGAATCGTTTTCCATACTGCTTCGTCATGTGCATTTAGGTTGACTGACTTAGACATTAAAGCTTTCCAAGAGTACTTGGAATGTGTGTGAACTTTTTTTCTAAATAGCAATAATTTAGATAAGAATTGAAACTTCCTGCCTCAATGAGACAGAAAATCACTTTCCTATGGTATTTTCTTAGTAGTCTGCTCAGGCAACCATACTCTAAGTAAAAAACATAAAATAGATTTGTAACAAAACTTGGAAGCATGCAGAAGTTGGTAATCAACCACATACACCAGAAGAGGAATGGCAGAACATGAACATTAGGAGTCTGCCTTATTCCCAGTCAAGTGTTTAGGGTAGAGAGTAACATTGTATTTGAGTTGATAAAGCCCACCAGTGTATGCAGCTGATGCCTCCAGAATTCAGAGTCGTTTTGACAGTTTTAAGGGGCCTACTTTTGGGGCCTCAGCATTTTCAAGGGGAATAAAATTTGTTTTGTCAATTGGATCTGATCCTGAGTCAGCAAGTGAGCATCCCTGTCCTAAAGAAAGATGTTGCTTCTATTCTTTATGATAGGATTGAAATCTCTGACCTCAATTAAGCAATTATAATAAATAAAAAAAAATAGGTATAAGAGTCTTGGCATGATTCTGTATGGTAAATTGAGAAGACTGTATTAAATCCTGCAAACACGTGAATATGCAAGAGCAATATTTAATTGCACATGTTGCTTGAAGATGCTTGCTGTACTTCAAAACATTTTTCCATTATGTTTTATGCCTTGTTGGTAGCTTTTGTCTTCAACTTATGATTGAAGAAAAATCATATCAACTTGTGATTTTGCTTCATGAAGTGGAAAAGTAATTAATATATAATGATTTTTGCAGGATTATTTAGAAGGCTGTTTGTTTTAAATCCTTTAATTTTTGTTTTGAGTAGCAAATTCTGACTTTCAGGAAGTAGTATTTCTTTGTGCATGTAATACCTGGAAAGTTTCTGACCCAATTATTTATAGTTGTAGTTTTTACACTTCTGAGCTATCCATTTAGAAATATGTACTTAAATTCATAGAATCATAGAATGGTTTAGGTTGGAAGCGACCTTAAAGATTATCTAGTTCCAACTACCTTGCCATGGGCAAGGACACCTCCTACTAGACCAGATTGCTCAAAGCCTCATCCAGTCTTGCCTTGAACACTTCCAGGGATGAGGCCTCCACAGCTTCCCTGGGCAACCTGTTCCAGTGCCTTACTACCCTCATAGTGAAAAATTTCTTCCTGAGATCTAATCTAAATCTACCCTCTTCTAGTTTGAAGCCATTACCCCTCATCCTGTCTCTAGATGCCCTTGTAAAAAGTCCTTCTCCAGCTTTCTTGTAGGCCCCTTTCGGATATTGGAAGGCTACTCTATGGTCCCCCTAGAGCCTTCTCTTCTCTAGGCTGAACAACCCCAACTCTCTCAGTCTGTCTTCGTAGGAGAGATGCTCCAGCTCTCTGACAATCTTCGTGGCCCTCCTCTGGACTCACTCCAATAGGTCCATGTCCTTCTTATGTTGGGGGCCCCAGAGCTGGACACAGTATTCCAGGGGGGGTCTCACCAGAGCAGAGTAGAGAGACAGAATCACCTCCCTCAACCTGCTGGCCACGCTTCTTTTCATGCAGCCTGGGATGCAGGGCTGTGAGCGCGCATTGCCGGC
>VYXH01009265.1:401583-438166 GCA_013397275.1 Burhinus bistriatus | reverse complement strand
CCTGTGTCCAGTTCTGGGCTCCCCAGCTCAAGAGGGACAGGCATCTACTGGAGAGAGTCCAGCGTAGGGCAACAAAGATGGCTGGGGGATTGGAGCAACTCCCTCATGAGGAAAGGCTGAGAGAGCTGGGACTCTTTAGCCTGGAGAAGAGAAGGCTGAGGGGAGACCTTATTCTTGCTTAGAAGTATCTAAAGGGTGGGTTGGTGGAGGATGAAGGCAGACTCTTTTCAATGGGTTGCAGTGACAGGACGAGGGGCAAGGGGTACAAGTTGGAACATAGGAAGTTCCATTCAAACATAAGAAAAAACTTCTTTACGGTGAGGGTGACAGAGCACTGGAACAGGCTGCCCAGGGAGGTTGTGGAGTCCCCTTCTCTGGAGATTTTCAAGACCCACCTGGACACAGTCCTGAGTAATGTGCTCTAGGCATTCCTGCTTTAGCAGGGGAGTTGAACTAGATGATCTCTAGAGGTCTCTTCCAACTCTAAAAATTCCGTGATTCCGTGAGTCTTCCGATTTCTGGGGTAAGTGTATCCCTGGCTAATTTACATCCATTTGCTGTTGTGCCAACAACATTCTTTAATAGGTAGGTAGTTTTCTTCTTGGGTTCTTAAACATCATTCCGTGATTAGGGAACAATCCTGTCTCCTTGGTGTTCATTTTATTAATGGTTTCTTTCCTGAAGGGAAACATTGTGTTCTACCATATTCTGTGTCTGTCCCGCTTTCACTTAATCTCCCTTGGGCAGGAGTGAGCAAATTGTGCACAAGGTGTGCATCTTAGCAAAGTGACATTAATGCTTCCTTATTTCTTTTGGGAACAAACACCTCACTTCATGCATTGGTGAGTGCTTCTCTTTTTGTCGTGTCTGCAGCACACTGGTTGTTCATAGCAAACACCTCAGCTCTTCTTTCCTTCCTTTTCCAATTGTGGAGACTCAAAGAATGCCATTATTCTCTTGCAGAAAAATCTGATTATTTTATAAGTGCATGACCTTGTGCTTTGTATAGTTGATCCTTTCCTTAGTTTTCCTGATCCTCATCTTTATTTATGATGCTTCCGACTGTCACATCAGCAAATATTCTTAAAACATCTCTAGTGGACCGTGTCACTGTGCTGTGGTCACTAGTGAAAATGTTTAATGAGATTCGCTCATAGGCAGAACTACTATTCCCTCTGGCCAGTTACTTCTTTTTCAGGTTTCTGCTGAGAGATTGAACCCTGGGGGGTTCAATTCAGACCTCAGCAGGAGCCAGCATCTCAATGCCATCATCCTGAGCCCTGTGCCAGTCCTGATCTACCAAGCAGAATCAGCCCTTCAGCTGCCATTGACATTCACTGGACCGTACAGGTTCCTGACCATACATGTAAGATGAATGCTCTAGTGAATGAAGTCCCCCTGCCTGCAGTAGACAGGTGTTGGTGTATTATGTATTTCAGCTATTAGTTAAAAATTGCAGATTATCTTGTTCTTATTTAGTGCTCTGTCGCTGGTCCATTCCATTTTTTGGTTTGTTTTGGGTTTTGGGTCATACTGAATTTTGGGGCATTTTGTTAATTTTAATGTTTGGGACAAGGAGAATGTCATTTCAGTCACCAAAGGCTCCTGTAAAAACACAGTGCTATATTCCAACCTTTCTGTTGTGAATACCAAACACAGCCTGATGATAAATTGAGACCAAAGTATAGTAGTGGGAGCAAGACATTGGTCAAATTCCAGTAGTTGTTAATGGAAAGTGTTGCTGCTCTGAGCTTGAATGCTTGATGGTTTAGCCTTGAGAGCTTTGTGGCTATAGACAGGACCTGGGAGACTCATACTTTTCCTGAGTATATAAACTTTCAAAGAGACATTTGACAGACCTCTGACAGATCCATGCTTTAGTTTTTCCATATGTGGAAAGTGTGATAGCTTTCGTGGGCCCAGGTTTTCAGGTGTCGTGAAGAGAGCACTTTGGGATCATGGACTTGATTCAAAGCTCCTTGAGACAGCAGCACAGACAGCAAGTGCTACATCATTGACATATTTTATCAAAACTTGGTTGGAAGGAACTTTTTTTGTCAACAAGCTATATTAAAAATGTTATCCATTGAGTGTACATTGTATGATTTTCACCCTGTCACTAGTAGTGTTTCTAAAATGCAGACTACATTGACCAGCCAAAGGCTGGTTGGTCTGTCACCATGATGTTCTGCATTCCTCTGCCTACCACCAGCAACTGGAGGAGTTTTGTCTTGCTTAAGTTCAGTTTCAAGTAACAATTCATGCAAAGCTGGCGTTGTTCAAACATAAGGCCACTAATGAGGTGGCCTGGCTACATGAGGTGAAGGATGGACGAATAAATAGAGTTTCTACAGAAATCTTTTTCTGATTAGCCATGTGTTTTGTATATTAAAATGTATCATGGACTTTATTACTCTAATCCACGCACAACAAATGCACAGAAACGCCATATGTATCCACAGCTGCAGAAGATAACCCAGGTTACTATTAGTTATTAATTTAATATGATCCTCTAATCAAAGATGATACAGTAATGCACAAAAGGACACATGCAAATTTACGTTTGGTATTGTCTGCCTTAAAGTTTTTTGTCACATAATCTAAGCATGGGTTTAAGTTTTTGATGACGTGTATGAAAAGACTTTCGATTATTTGGAGGAAAGCATTAGGAATTCTGAGCTTGTCGTGTGTTTAGACACAGCTTCATATACAGCTTCAGGGACTAGGCCTGCTCCTTCAAATAATAGTATCTTGTATATCTGATTTCACAAAGAATTCAAGATTAAAGATCACATATGAGCAGTCTTCACATTGAGGTGGTTTGTTGATAATAAAGCACAAATTTGACTTCTTATCCTTCTAATGAAACGGTGTTGCACACATTGCAAAACTCTGGTAATTTCATTTTACTGTAATTCATAAAGAGAATAACAGGCAAACAACAATGCACTGGGGTGTTTTATTAGGAAATTGAGGGCCATCTTCACTAGTTTTTCCAGATAGCTTTTCTCCTTTCCTCTGTGTTGTTGTTTTTCCAAATTGGGTTGCTTTGGTACTACCTCACTTCTGCAAAAGGCAATTTTGTTAAATGTATTCCCAAATGCACTGATGAAGTTATAACTGTTTGGCACAGGCTTGGAGATGAAGATTCTGCTGTGAAAAATGACCCCTGTCAACAGAAAACTGATTTGTGATCACAAAATGTGGACGACGTTTGTCTCCCACTTTCAGGTGTATCCACTATCCCAAGGGAGTTGTTAATGTCAGAGACATCTATGGATTCTGTCAACTCTTCTTCACTGTCAAATTATGTCAGAGCAGAGACTTTTTTCATCTCTCAGCGCTATGGCTTTTGCCCAATGTAACTGGATATCCTTGGGCTTTGTGGCTGGCACTCTGGGATTTGGGCACCTAGTTGGTTTTTTGTGCATCTGTACCTGTCTCTAGCTATGTCTGTCATCTGCGCTTATAAAATGGGAGAAAAGCACAGTCTAGTCTTGAAAGAGATGTTATGAGGAGAAACCTGGTAAAGACTGTGAGATTTGGGGGAAGCAGTCAAGGATTTAATAGATAAAATATGAATTTGCTATAGACTCTTTGTAAAAGAAGATGTATCTTGTTCCATACTAATAGTTGTGTGGCATTTTGGCACGTATGTGAAAAGCTGTTGCTCCCAGTGTCTGCTAGGAGATCACATTATTTCCTTCTCTTAACTCGTAATGCATTTACCCTGGCTGTGATTTATGTAGCCAGGAACAAGAACTGAAGCACTTACACAGGGGAGAGGATGCGTTCCTTGTATGCCAGAATTGTTAAAAGCTAAATCTTCAGATCTTTAACCCATAGGATAGTGTTTCTAAAGAGGATGCCTTAAACCTGTTTGTATTTATTTATTAGTTTCACTACTGTGTTATTTCTACACTGTTTAACAGCAGCTGATATGTTCCCATATTTTTCAAGATCCTGGGGTGTTTATTGTAGTTGCATGGATGAGGGGACAGAGTGTACCCTCAGCAAGTTTGCTGATGATACAAAACTGGGAGGGGTGGCTGACACACCAGAAGGTTGTGTCGCCATACAGCAAGACCCGGACAGGCTAGAGAGTTTGGCGGAAAGGAATATAATGAAGTTCAACAAGGGCAAGTGTAGGGTCCTGCAACTAGGGAGGAATAACCCCATACCCCAGTACAGGTTAGGGGCTGACCTGCTGGGAAGCAGCTCTGCAGAGAGAGACCTGTGAGTCCTGGTGGACAACAAGTTGACCATGAGCCAGCAATGTGCCCTTGTGGCCAAGAAGGCTAATGGTCCCCTGGGGTGCGTTAAAAAAGGTGTGGCACCAGGTCAAGGAAGGTTATCCTCCCCCTCTACTCTGCCCTGGTGAGGCTGCATCTGGAGTACTGTGTCCAGTTCAAGAAACACAAGGAACTGCTGGAGAGAGTCCAGTGGAGAGTTACAAACAGAATCATAGAATAGTTTGGGTTGGAAGGGACCTTAAAGATCATCTAGTTCCCACCCCGCTGCCATGGACAAGGACACCTCCCAGTAGACCACATTGCTCAAAGCCTCAGCCAACTTAGCCTTGAACACTTCCAGGGATGGGGCCTCCACAACTTCCCTGGGCAACCTGTTCCAGTGCCTCACCACCCTCAGGGTGAAAAATTTCTTCCTGAGATCTAATCTAAACCGACCCTCTTCTAGTTTGAAGCCATTACCCCTCGTCCTATCACTACATGCCCTTGTAAGAAGTCCCTCTCCAGCTTTCTTGTAGGCCCCCTTCAGATAGTGAAAGGCAGCTATAAGGTCTCCCTGGAGCCTTCTCTTCTCCAGGCTGAGCAACCCCCAACTCTCTCAGGCTGTCCTCATGGGAGAGGTGCTCTAACCCTCTGATCATCTTCGTGGCCCTCCTCTGGACCCACTCCAACAGGTTCATGTCCTTCTTATGATGGGGGCTCCAGAGCTGGAAACAGTATTGCAGGTGGGGCCTCACAAGAGCAGAGTAGAGGGGCAGAAATCACTCCCCTTCAACCTGCTGGCCACACTTGTTTTGTTGCAGCCCAGGATGCGGTTGGCCTTCTGGGCTGCGAGCACATGTTGCTGGCTCATGTTGAGCTTCTCATCCACGGACACCCCCAAGTCCCTCTCCTCAGGGCCGCTCTCCATCCATTCTCCTCCCAGCCTGTATTTGTGCAGGACCTTTCACTTGACCTTGTTGAACTTCATGAGGTTGGCACAGGCCCACCTCTCAAGCCTGTCCAGGTCCTTCTGGATGGCATCCCTTCCCTCCAGACTGTCAACCACTCCACACAGCTTGGTGTCATCAGCAAACTTGCTGAGGGTGCACTCAGTCCCAACATCCACGTCTCCAACAAAGATGTTTAGTAATGGTCCCAACACCAACCCCTAAGCAACACCACTCGTCACTGCATGATTAAGGGACCAGAGCATCTCTCTTATGAAGAAAGGCTGAGACACCTGGATCTGTTTAGCCTGGAGAAGAGAAGACTGACAGGGGATCTCATCAATGCTTATAAATATCTAAAGGGCGGGTGTTAAGAGGATGAGGCTAGACTCTTCAGTGGTGCCCAGCTTCAGGACAAGGGGCAATAGGCATCAACTGGAACACAGCAAATTCCATCTCAACATGAGGAAAAACTTCTTTACTTTGAGGGTGGCAGAGCACTGGAACAGGCTGCTCGGAGAGGTGGTGGAGTCTCCTTCTCTGGAGTTATTCAAAAACCTGCCTGGATGTGTTCCTGTGCAACCTGCTGTAGGTGAACCTGCTTTGGCAGGGGGTTGGATTAGATGATCTCCAAAGGTCCCTTCCAACCCCTGCCATTCTGTAATTCTGTAATCCTTCTTTTGTTGAGATCAGCAGAGTAGCTGGGCTTCTACAGCAAACGGAGACTGCAGATCTATTTTAGCCAATGAGCCATTAGTTTATGCTAGTCTAGGAAATTCTGCTTTCTGTTAAACTGCAGCAGCTTATTTATACTCTCACAGAGTTGGCATTAATAGTATCCAGTCTTCTTAAAATGTGCACTGTTTGTTTTGTTCTAATCCATCTGTTTGAAAAACAACAAGTTAAATGGGTTACGCATTATGTGTGTTGCTTTGATGACAGGTTTGGAATTTCCTGCCTTGGATAAAGGAGCAAGTATTAGCCTTGAAGATGTAATTCCACCTCTGCCATGCAGATCTAATGCCTGACTTGCAAAAGCAGGAACAATCCTGTCTTTGCAAGGGATTCTAGGAGGCCCCTTTTCCAAAGTGGGAAAGTTGCACTCCAGATGGTCAGACAAATTGTCAGGGGTGTCCCTTATTTTACAGGCAGCTGCTAAGACCTAGGAGGGATGCTGTCTTTCCTTGTTGCCGCTGACTGAAGAGTAAGAGGTGACTTCCCAAGTGTGCACTATTTTTGTATAATCTGAGTTTCATTGTATTATCTGTGCTGAACATCCTACAGCTCATTAGGAATATAGGAAGGTTTAACAGAAGTGCAGGAAAAGAAATGCCCTGCCCCTCATATAGATAGTATCAGACAAAATGGCACATATTTACTAATGTTCCCTTGCTACTTGAGTATCCTGCAAGAGAAACAACACCTGAAGGGTAACGTGGGGTCCCAAAGCAAGTATTACATTAAACAGGTGTCATGGTTTTGGCTGGGATGGACTTGACTTTCTTGCTGACAGCTGGTGTGGTGCTGTGTTTTGGATTTGGGATGGGAGTGGTGTTGATGGCACACTGATGTTCTTGGTTGTTGCTAGGCAGTCAGTCCCTTTTCTGCTCCTCACACCGCCTTGCTAGCAAGTAGGCTGGGAGTGCACAAAAGGTTGGGAGGGGACACAGCCGGGACAGCTGACCCCAACTGACCAAAGGAATATTCTATGCCATGTGACATCATGCTCAGAATATAAAGCTGAGGGAAGAAGAAGGAAGGAGGGGACGCTTGGAGTGATGGTGTTTGTCTTCCCAAGTAATCGTTATGCATGGTGGAGCCCTGCTTTCCTGGAGATGGCTGAATACCTGCCTGCCGATGGAAAGTAGGGAATGAATTCCTTGTTTTGCTTTGCTTTGCTTTGCTTTCATGCGCAGCTTTTGTTCTACCTATTGAATTGCCTTTATCTCAACCTATGAGTTTTCCTTATTTTTCTGATTCTTCTCCCCATCTCTCTGCAGGGGGGAGAAGTGAGCAAGTGTCTGCGTGGTCCTAGTTGCTGGCTGGGGATAAACTCTGACAACGGGCTAGAAAGCTAGAGGCTGAACTCTTACCATGAGCCCTGATGACTGCCTGCATTCTCACTAAAAACCCACTAGCCAGGCTTTTTCCTTTCATGCTATTAATGCACCATGCAAATACTCCTATATCTGTGCAACCTGTACCTCATGTCAGTAGGAACGTAGCCCTCTAACCTCTGAAAGTAACACCAGCTTCACTGGGCAATTACTTTGACCATTTTGTGCTAGAAATGGTCCTTTAGTATTGTGCTAACTTTAAAAAAAAATGTTTTAAATTATGCTGAACTGAAGGAAACTTTTAAAGGTAACAAGCAGGGGTGAAGGGGACAAAGAGAAGAAATAGAAGAACTATATTAAGAATTCAGCTCTCCGTGTTTTGCACGTAATGGAGCCAAAACAACATAACCCCCCCTTCTCTCTGTAGCAGAAAACATCCTTCAGACTGGCTCTCCTGTGCAGCCACTGTAAAGGAAGTTTAAATATAGCAGAAATAGACTTACTGAAAAAGTTGTGAGCGGGCTCTAATTTCCAACATCCTTGTTCAACTCCAAGGCATCCGAAATGTGCGCAAGCAGAAGTCACTGCAGCCGAGTCCGAACCTGTGTTGATTGTCACCTGTGTAGGTGTTAGTGCTGAACACTTTCCCACCCCTTGAAATGCAGGAGGGCTTTTGCTTTGCTAAGTGTTGTGTTTTTGCAGTCTATTTGAGATTCCCCTGGCCGCGGGTTTGTGCGATCAGGGGCGAAGCTGTGCTTCCAGCACATAGAGGGTGTGGGAGGTGTATGCTCCTGGGGGCTGCATTTCTAATTCTTCCTGATGGAAAGGTGGATGAAGAAATTAATAAACATGGATGCTATTATGCCTTTTTTAAAATAGGAGTTTCAATTAAAGAAATGCATGCTTAGGAAAGCATAACAGCTCCATGCACTACTTAAAATCTCAAACAAACTTGCAAAACACTTTTCACAAGCTTTATAAGTCAGAAAATGAAAAAGGAAATGGCATTAAAAACTTAATTTAAAAAAATATTAATAATTTCACACTAAGGTAAGGAAATTCCAATTAGACAGAAAAATACCTGGTGTCAGAGGGGCAGCAATGAATGCTGTAGGATATCTGAGCCCCCAGCTGCCAAAGAGTTTCTAATTTAGGGCCAAATTAAGCTCTCATTTATGCTGGCATGTATCCTCGTGAACTCTTTTCACTTCATCAGGGTACTTGAGTCTTACCCTTGTGTGGCTGAGACCATAAATGAGCCCTTAAGAAGCTTTTTGCTACTGAGAATTCTTTCAGAGCCTTATCATTATTTAAGTTCTTTTTCTGAATAATGAACAGGCAGAGGCAGTAGGGAGAAAAGACTGACAGACGTGAACCTGCCGTTATAAAACAATGAAATGTCCTGAAACTTGAGGATTCCGACTTCATTGAAGATACCACTATTTAAGTAAGTCCTTATTGTTTACCTCTGACATTTAAATCCACTAAACATTGGGAATCCAGAAACCCCAGATTATTAAGAGGATGAATGGACCTGATTACAATGTATAGCACTGTGTTATTCATATGGAGGCTTTTCAAAATTGTCTTTCAATAACTTCTTTCCAAGTTTAAATAAAACACATCTCTACAGCTGGACATTTGTGTGGCGTAGTAGGTATGTTACATATGAGTGTGACCTTCAAACGCTAACTTTTATGGGCACGTCTCTTGTGGTTAACATAATGAATGATGTTATGCTGGCTAATTAAATCAATACATCTCATTAATGTCTCGTAGTTTCTGAATTTCTTGTCACTCTTTCATCCCATGGATCACCTTTTGTATCTGCTTTTCTCAGACCAACACGTAATTTTTTTCCCTCTTCTTTCTCCGCAGAGATACAATAATTCCATTACTCTCCATCTGAAAGTATGTTTGAGAAGTATATTTAGTACATCCAATAAGAGAATGGTTGAAAGGTAACCAGCAGCACTTCCCACTTCCCCATTAAATTTATTTTCACCATTTCACAAATGAAGGCCCTTCTGTGTCTTTTTGACTTAAGTTATAAACTAAACAATGGAAATAACTTTTCTTTTGGTTGAACGTGCTGTGAATTGTGTTAATGCAGGGAGAGAACGGGTGCTGAGAGATGTTATATGAAAGAATGTAAAGAATCCTACAAGGATTATCACTCTCCTGCAGCACCGACGAGGAGCTGAGTTAGGCATATGGCAAACAACATTGTCCCTATGCCTATTGTGTATGTCTGCTTCTGTGCTTCCACATAATAGAAAGCCTTCTTCTGTTCCCTCCTTGACTTTTGCCATATATTAAGTACCTAATAAAAGAGTTTTAAAACCTTTCCATAAAATATGTTTCTTCCACAAACATAATAGCCTAAATATCTCTTGGAATATGTTAATTCTCTTGGATATTTTTCACTTTTTTTCCCCAGTAAATTGTGTTTTCAATACCACCTCAGAATAGAAACAAAAATGTTGGGGGGTTGGGGTTTTTTGTGCTTTTTAATTTTTTTTTTTCTTTCCCTTCTTTTAAATCCTTCTTACTTACAAGTTTTTTCACGGGCAAAGAAAGGAAAGACGAGGGAAGAAATCTCTCCACAGTTAGCATTTCTCTGGAAAAACTTGGAAGAAGCAGGTTTCTACAACAGCTAAGCAAGCAAGATGAGACAAAAAAGAGCAACTGCCAATGTTTTAGGCAAGCCTAGCAACAGCCCGTGCCTGGATAGCTTGTTATGATTCAAGTGTGTGGAAAAAAGTAGGGGAAAAGCAGCACTGATTTGAATGAACTGAATACCAGTAATTCCCAAACAGAGAGCTTCCCGGCTGTAGGCAAATGCCACCTCTGACTTAGATGCTGTGGTATAAATGCATTTGATCATCCCATATTAATGTCTTTACACGTGGACCTACCCTCATGCCTTCAGCATGCCAGGATGTAGGAACACAGCCTGACTCCTCCCTGGGACTCCTGTCTTGCTTTTCTTGATTTGTAATGAGAGAACAGAAAGATCCTGGAATAGAAACTGAGACAACAGCCCTCTCTGCACCCCTACAGCCACTAACTCCGATCCCCTGAGCTGTGGTGCAAGTGGGAAGGGAAAGGTGAGAAATAAGCCACCTGAGCTGTAGACATGTTAGGATGGAGGGCTGCCAGGGGAAAACATTGGGGTGATCGCATCCACAGCATCTTGCTCAAAGGCTTGTCTAGGAAGCCTTTTGCAGGTAAATGAATTCTGCTTTCTGCTGAGCCTAGAGCTCTTATGCAGGATGTTTCCTGCCTTCTTTGCACTATATATAGTAGGTATGTTAGTAAAGACATAAAAGAAGTCCTCAGGTTGTGTTGCTTCATCTACCACTAACCTGTCACATCACGGCTTGTCCAGCAAGAATCTGGGTTGCAGTCAGAAATCCAGCTCATTATCCAGAGGTGATACAACGCAGTGTTTGCCCGTCCTGTTTCTGCAGCTAATAGAGCTGTCAGCTCCGCTGTCATTTGCTTGTCATCCCATCCCGAAACATATAGAAAGCCTTAAAGGAAACAGGCCATCCCAAGACTAGATTCTTGAAATAAAATTGACCCTTATTCAAATGTACATGCAAAATGGCTTGGATTTTTTCCTTCAATTGTTATTTGTACTAGATTTGCCTTTTGTTCCATAGAGACTTCATGTGGGTTGAAAATATGACATTTCTCAGGAAAATATCTGTTACAGGTGCCAAAGGCTGTTCTGTTGTCAATGGTTTGTGATATTTTCATGGCGTATTTGGAAGAAAGGTTTTCCCCTCTGCCTCCTTCAGTTGCCTTAAGCCCAACATTACCATCTCATTTAAGGGTTGATAATGATTGTGTTCACTTGTTTCATTAGATGTTTGTGCCAAGGGTGTTTATGAATGTTCTAGCTGATTTTAAAAACAAACTTTAGTGCCTGGAAACAGCTTCACATTGAAAGCAATTGAGTCGCCATTTCAAGGAAGGAGAGGTTCAGCAGGTAAAGCGTCACTCAGTCAAGAAGGTGCTTTTTGGCTAGTAAAGTACAGGGGATGACAGCTGGTCTGACAAAGTGACATTTGCAGCTCCAGAGAAGTGAGACTTTCTTAATTTAACTGGAGAGGTGTCAAGATCATCTGCTGAGTAAGTTAGAAGGAAGTTTCAGATGGAAAGAAAGAAAGTTTCAAGAGGAAAAATTAAATCTGCTCAGAGCCCCTGGAAAGGACATTAATTACAGACATTGGTGTGGAGGAAAGGTTTTTCTCTAACAAGTGCAGCAAATGAGTGGGATACTGAATAAAAAGGACCTTTTATACTTTCTTTTTTAAACAGGCTGAGTATAATCTTATTTCTTGTGACTTAAAACCTCTTTGTTACTGTGGTGTCTATTTTGGATGCTGTAAATAAGTAGTCCTGCTTGGATTTTGCTTTATCCCAGCTGGAATTAAAGTACTTGATTAAAAACAAGACATTCCTTGCCAAAGGCTGCTGCAGCCCTAATAGGCAACCAGGAAGGTGGTCTCCTTGGGGTGAGGAAGAAAAGTCACCTCTTCCCGCAATAAGGGATCGCTACTGAGGCTCTTAGCAGGCTGCTGGTGAGCATACCTGAGTCTCAGTGGTCCCTAGGGAATTTGTCATCGGTGCACTTGAGTCATACTGTGTTTTCATTCCTCTCTGAAAGAGTGAACCTCCATGTTAAGGGTGAGCTTATCTTTCTCTATTTATTTCTTTGGTCATGAGCAGCTCCTGGTTTGCTGGGGATCCAAGCACTTTATCAGCAATCATGTCAGAACGTTTGTTAGCATCGTACTCCCACTTTTAAGTCATAAAGCAGCAAAGGGAATTACTGCTGCCATCTCTTAAGCAATGCGACAAAGGCATAGAGGTAGTTATGCATACCCCGAAGTGTTTACCCAGTTCTCTTCACATTCCTCTTTTTGTTTTCCCAAGTAAAAAGCAGCACTCCCTAGCAACCATTTTAAGGCTGAGGACATGCTGAAAGTGAGCTTGACAAATGAAAGTGAGATGCTGCGGCGTGTGGGACTGGCAGAGCAGCCCAGTGGAATTACCAAGCCCACGCTGTGCGCAGCCACACTGGGATGCATCCCTGGGAGTCACAGGGATGGGAAAAATGCAAGCAGCCGCCTAAGCTAGGGAGCAGGAGGCGCTCAGGAAACAGGCTCCTGCATCTTAACAACTCTGAACCTTGTCCTGGAGTTAAGCGCTATACCCTTTCTTTTTTCGGAAGGAAAAAAGAAAGAGTGGTGAATATTAGGCTTCCTTTTTAACAGGAGAGGAGAAGCAAAAGTCCCAGTTTAAAATGCTGATCAAGCGGGCAGAGCACTTACCTGGGCTGTAGCAGGCTCAGATTCAGATCCTACCTTTGCCTGAGGAGATCTGACCATCAGCGTATAATGAATAGACTAATCACCAGGACGTGAGGTACTTAAGACAGTACTCTTTCCAGATACGGGGCTGGCTCAGCGGTAACATCTAATGGCTCAGTGACAGGTGTGGCTCTGCGGTGCCAGCCATGTAGTCCTGCCCTCTTCTCCATGCCAGCTCTGATGGCTTCCTGACCACACAGCACATTGCTATGACTCACTAAGCAGAAGATATTCACCTTGGGTTTGTTGGTTTAGTTTCTCCTGGAAGGGGAGAAAAGAGGAGGACAAAGGTGCTGAAGAGCAGGACCTCCTTCCTTGAGCATCAGTGACTGATTGGATTGAGCCAGCTGTACCACTTACCACTTGTTAAAGCTGCTTGGCATCTCACGGAACTGTAAAATATTCCCAGAGCTTGAGAAAGACTATTTAGCCCATAGTAGAGATACTTATCTAAGAAAGATGCAACCTGGGTTTTCTTCTTTTGCCGTGTATTTCCCACTGTAATTTTTTTTCCATTTGAAATCATACGGGGCTTATTTCAGTTGTATACTTGTCGTACGCAGTAAGGTTGGGATTCTGCAGTCTAAGAGAAGTGGGGAATTGGCTAGGTCTCTCAAGCAGAGAAGTGGAGGATTGATTGTGTTTTGATTCACATTGTATAATCTTCAGTTAGTAAGTAAACTAAGGAAGCTGAATGTTCCCTTCCAAACTCAATAACACATTCAATTTTCAGGGACTTCAGCAAATGTCCTGGTTACCCGCCTCTGGCATAGCTCCCTGTATCGCTTATGAGTACTGAGCTGGGTAACTTGGAAGTCTTCATATTCTCATCTGTCACTTCGTGCTCCAACGGGTTCTGCTTGCAACAAATGCTACTGAAATGAATCAGCCCCTGGAGGAGATGCACAGGGAAATAATAAGGTGAGGTAAGTGTCAAATGTCTAGCCAGGAAGATTTTACTACCAATCCCCACTAAATAAAGTGTCAAACCTGTCTGTGTGACCATCACGCAGAGCAGTTAAAAGGTAACAAAGCAATCAGTGTAGCTGACTTCTAGGTGTATCTTCTAGTTCTTATCAAAAGTGGTTGTAATCATTCTTGGGGTTCTTTATAGGAAAAATCAAAGAGGCTGGATTTTTTCTCCAGAGTTTTTTTAGTGCCAGTGAAAACTTGCTGTTGCCCAGATCCATTAGTGCTGGTAGAGGCAGCGTGTTTGAGAACCATATTCTGTCCATCCCCCCATGCACAGTTTAGAAACTTAATGAGTGATTCAGAACATCCACTGTCTGGGGTCCATGGTCATGGCTTATTAGACAGGCAATGACTAAAATAATTTCAGTGTCCATGACAGGCGTCCATAGCAAGATGTCTGAGCTCAGCCCTAAATCTCTTTGGTAGCTTTGAAATCCTTACAGGTTGTCTAATTTGTCACTTTTTTTGATTGGAAAAAAATAATTTTGAAGTTTTATGCAAAGACAAATATGAAAGAACTATGAAAGAACAGCTCTTTGTTTTCTGGTCACAGAATACCAAAATATTAATATGCACAAGGGTAATAAATGCTATGAAGTTAGTTTACTCTGAAGATGGTGATCGAGTCCATTGAGAGTTTAGTTGTCTTTTTCCAGTTACCTTGTTTCTTATACTTACTGGACTTATTCCTATGAAATTTGTCCAAAATGGTATAGTAGCACTTTTATATTCCACTTTTTCTTGACTGCAGCTGCTTATTCTCCATCAAGGCAGTCCTGTTTTGTTATTAAATCAATGCTTATTCTATTTCCTCATTGTTTGTTCTGTTTCTTTTAAGGTTCTGCAGTTGAAACAATAATACTTCATTAGTGCTAGCATTAAGGGGAAATTGCCAGATCTAAAATTATCAGTTACTGAAGCAGTATAAACTCTCCTGCTTCAGGACACTTATCTTGGATTTGAGCAAATAAATTGCTCTATAACAGCCAAATTTAGGGTTTTGGGAATTTCCTTTTGAAGCAGCTTGCTCTGGCTACTGTTGGAAACAAAACAGATGACAGTTCTCATGCAACACAGGAAAGTTTGTGTTCCTTACCAAAAAGAGCTCATCCTTCAAAATAAACATAGGGACTTAGGAAACTTAGGGACTCCGCATATTCTGCACTTGCTTCACTACAGCTTAACATATATAAAACTATGCACAAGGTACCTAGTAGGTTTCGTTCATATTAGATGGTGAGACATCAGCTGATGTTGCCTGCATATTTAAGTTTAAAATATGTGTTAGAAATACAGACAGTCTGCAGCATAATAGAGTCAAGTTGTGTTTATTTTTGCTAAGGTGACTCCAAATCATATTAGGAGCTGGGGGAACATCATCAGTTCCTGAGGCAGTCACAATAACGATAGCTTTATCAGCACTCATTCACCATTTTGGAGAACAAAGGTTAATCAACAGGAGATAGAATATTTATTCTAATATGGGTCCCTGGGGTACCAAGTCATCTTTAATGAGAAATGAGGTAATTACCAGTTCTGTCACCTTTCGTCTCTCAAATACACTTGAAACTGTTTAATATGATGCCCATGTTGTTTAATGGAAAATAAAGACCTAGAAATTACTGTAAAGCATTGCAATGTCACTATATTAATGTAAAGACAGTGAAGCCTGAATATCAAAATATATATTTAAAGGCGATTTGAACATTTTTCTTAAATCAGAAAGGGATGAGATGTCAGGAAATAAATACATCAGTTGTCCTGGTCTGTCATCACCCTAATCATTGCAGACTACTCAGCTCCTCAAATTAGAGATATTTGGGGTTTGAAATGGAAAACATAGTGAAAGAATTGGACTGTGACAAATTTTGGAAGGACGAATTGCTAAATTTGCATCACCTGCCTTACATCCAGAAAGCTTGTGGAGAGTGATATGGGATCAGCTAGGATGAAAAAATCCCCCAAATCACAAAGGTAATACACATGAAGAAGGAACAAGGAACGGCTGCCACAATTAAAAAAAATACACACTGTCAGACTTCCGGAAAGCTGTAAGCCTCATTTTCCTTTGCTTTGCTGTATTTGCTGGATCAAAGATTCTTGAAGTGGATTTAACTGCCTGTCTCTTTTTGCAATGTCAGAGCGGTGGAAAGGAGACGCAATGTAGATGAGAACCACGTTCTGCAGAATTAGGTTACGGGAAGATAATTACAAAAACAGCCTTCATCCACATGCTGCGCAGTGCAGGCAGGATTTAAATGGTTCGAGTTACGCAGGCTGAAATAAATAGTCACCCTCAGGTCACTGGTGGGTCAGGGACATGACCTTCTGGAGGACTGTCTCCTCCAGCCGTCTCTGCACCAGGAGTGCCACTTGGAGAGAGCCTAAGTAGCAGTGAGGGACAGGTTTGCTGGCACCTGGCTGCTCCCCATGGCAGAGCTGGGAGTGGGACTCCAGGCTGGACCCCAGCTTTGGCTGTGGTCATGGGCTTCCCCTGCAGGTGAAGTGGGTCAGGGGGATGAAGGTGACACGAAACTGGGAGTAGTTGGTACGCCAGAGGGTTGTGCTGCTGTTTGGAGGTACCTGGACAGGCTGGAGAAATGGCCTGAGAGGAACCTCATGAAGTTCAACATGGGGAATGGCAAAGTCCTGCCCTTGGGGAGGAATAACTCCATGCATCAAGTCAGGCTGGGGCTGCCCAGCTGGAAAGCAGCTTGACAGAAAAGGACCTGGGAGCCCTGGTGGACACCAAGTTAACCATGAGCCAGCAAGAGCCCTTGCCACCAAGAAGGCTACTAGTATCCTGGGCTGCATTAGGAGAAGCGCTGCCAGCAGGTGGAGGAAGGTGATCCTTGCCCTCTACTCAGCACTGGTGAGACACATCTGCAGTGCTGTGTCCAGGTCTGTGCTCCCCAGTATAAGACAGGCATGGACATACTGGAGAGATTCCAGCCAAGGGCCACAAAGATGATGAAAGGATTGGAGCATCTCTTCAATAAGGAAAGGCTGAGAGAGCTGGGACTGTTCAGCCTGGAGAAGAGAAGGCTCAAGGGGATCTTATCAATGGCTGTAAATACCTGCAGGGAGGGTGCAAAGAGGACAGAGCCAGGCTCTTTTCAATGGTGGCCAGCGACAGGACAAGAGGGTATGGGCACAGACTGAAACTCAGGAAGCTCTATCTGAACATCAGCAGAGTACTTTTTTACTGTGAGGGTGACCTAGCACTGGCATAGGTTGCCCAGGGAGGTTATGCAGCATCCATCCTTGGAGATATTCAGAAGCTGTGTGGAGATAGTCCTAGGCAACTGGCTCTAGGCTGAGATGACCTTCCCAACCTCAACCACTCTGTGATTCTGTGCGGACAGCTGATTACTGTTGGAGTAACAGCATTGTTGACATTTACCTCCCAGGCAAAGCCAGGAGAAATCTTCCTTGAAGACAATCTGCTCAACAGGATAAAGCCTTTGTGG
Source organism: Burhinus bistriatus (assembly GCA_013397275.1). Classification (NCBI taxonomy): domain Eukaryota; kingdom Metazoa; phylum Chordata; class Aves; order Charadriiformes; family Burhinidae; genus Burhinus; species Burhinus bistriatus. The sequence continues at coordinate 421,104 of VYXH01009265.1, read as the reverse complement.
CTGTTTTTGCTCAGACTGTAAAATACTGAGGGCAGAGAGGCCCAAAGCGGGGTGCAGGGGCAATGCTGCTGGTGGGGTGGCCAATGGGTGCAGAGAGCTGAAGAGAAGGGAGAGAAACAGGACAAATAATGTCCAGATGAGCAAGGGCTGAAGATGGGGGGAAAAGGCAACTAGCAAAGCTGGGATGACATGCATTCCTGTTGTTGGAAGAGTAAACATGACTGTGACAAGAAGCTGTGAAAATATCTTGGGTGGCAACAGCAGGAGAAAGGCCTGGAGGCCCTGCTNTTGTGCTGCTGTTTGGAGGTACCTGGACAGGCTGGAGAAATGGCCTGAGAGGAACCTCATGAAGTTCAACATGGGGAATGGCAAAGTCCTGCCCTTGGGGAGGAATAACTCCATGCATCAAGTCAGGCTGGGGCTGCCCAGCTGGAAAGCAGCTTGACAGAAAAGGACCTGGGAGCCCTGGTGGACACCAAGTTAACCATGAGCCAGCAAGAGCCCTTGCCACCAAGAAGGCTACTAGTATCCTGGGCTGCATTAGGAGAAGCGCTGCCAGCAGGTGGAGGAAGGTGATCCTTGCCCTCTACTCAGCACTGGTGAGACACATCTGCAGTGCTGTGTCCAGGTCTGTGCTCCCCAGTATAAGACAGGCATGGACATACTGGAGAGATTCCAGCCAAGGGCCACAAAGATGATGAAAGGATTGGAGCATCTCTTCAATAAGGAAAGGCTGAGAGAGCTGGGACTGTTCAGCCTGGAGAAGAGAAGGCTCAAGGGGATCTTATCAATGGCTGTAAATACCTGCAGGGAGGGTGCAAAGAGGACAGAGCCAGGCTCTTTTCAATGGTGGCCAGCGACAGGACAAGAGGGTATGGGCACGGACTGAAACTCAGGAAGCTCTATCTGAACATCAGCAGAGTACTTTTTTACTGTGAGGGTGACCTAGCACTGGCATAGGTTGCCCAGGGAGGTTATGCAGCATCCATCCTTGGAGATATTCAGAAGCTGTGTGGAGATAGTCCTAGGCAACTGGCTCTAGGCTGAGATGACCTTCCCAACCTCAACCACTCTGTGATTCTGTGCGGACAGCTGATTACTGTTGGAGTAACAGCATTGTTGACATTTACCTCCCAGGCAAAGCCAGGAGAAATCTTCCTTGAAGACAATCTGCTCAACAGGATAAAGCCTTTGTGGCTGTTTTTGCTCAGACTGTAAAATACTGAGGGCAGAGAGGCCCAAAGCGGGGTGCAGGGGCAATGCTGCTGGTGGGGTGGCCAATGGGTGCAGAGAGCTGAAGAGAAGGGAGAGAAACAGGACAAATAATGTCCAGATGAGCAAGGGCTGAAGATGGGGGGGGAAAAGGCAACTAGCAAAGCTGGGATGACATGCATTCCTGTTGTTGGAAGAGTAAACATGACTGTGACAAGAAGCTGTGAAAATATCTTGGGTGGCAACAGCAGGAGAAAGGCCTGGAGGCCCTGCTGTAGCCTGTTCCTGGCCAGCACTGCCCCTTTTGCAAAGGCATTGTGGGGACTGGCACCTTTCCAGGACCTTATGTCTAGACCTGGCCTCAGGGAAGGAGACTGGCAATGTCAGCAATGAGGACAAAGAGCACTCTGAAAATTCAGATGTATATTCACAGAGAAGTTGTGTGCATCTGAACATGAGAAGGAACTTCTTTCCTTTGAGGGTGGCAGAGCACTGGAACAGGCTGCCCAGAGAGGTGGTGGAGTCTCCGACTCTGGAGACATTCCAAACCCGCCTGGACGCCGTCCTGCACAACCTGCTCTAGGTGTCCCTGCTCTGGCAGGGGGGTTGGACTAGATGATCTCCAGAGGTCCCTTCCAACCCCTGTGATTCTGTGATTTCCAACCTCCTCTGCTTTTCTCCATGTAAACATTTATTTAACTTTAAAAAATCACTGGCAAATGGCTGATGGTGTTCTCAGGTTATAGTTGCTAAGCCATCTCCAGGCTTAGTTCATTACAGAGTAACGATGGCTTTGCATCTTCTTGTTTGCTATTCAATAATTGTCCTCTTGAGTGAAAGTGCCTATTGACCTGAACAAAATATAATTGTGTCTCACTTCAACTTTCAATTTTTTAAAAGCATTTCTCCGTTGAACTGTCTTTCTCCAATAATGATTGTGTTTGTTATAGATTTCCCTGGCAACATAACAGTATGGAAATAAGCATTTGTAATAATCTTTTCCGCTTCAGTTCTAATATGCAATAGTCATTTTTACATCAACAGCCACTGTCTAGCTTTCCCTTCAGTGTAAAAGTGAGAGTGCTCCCCAGCATAGCTAGTGCAAATGATGTGTCTCTCAACTTCTCAGTAGCTCCTTGTTTCCATGTACTAAACAGGGATAAACAGCATCTCCCTTCCTCTGCAGGTGCTGAGGCATCTGCAATGGGTTGGCACCTACTTTCAGTCTCATCTATGGAAGACAGTTTTCAGAAGTACTAGCATTGATAAATCCACTTAAAGACACCAAGAACTTTCAGACTGTAATAAATCAATCCACTTTTCATTCTTATTTAAAGGTTTGGAAAGCTCGCAAACCATGGAAAGTTTGGGAGTGTATTGCTCCTTTCCACCTCATGATGCACTATCCAGGGAGTAATTGGGGAATTTGCTTCCAAGTGGCCAGGGGAACGCCACAGCAAACTCTCAGCTAACTTCTTGATTTGATAGCATCTCCATACTGAAAGATCAGCAGGTTTATTTAAAACTGCACGGTATAGTTCTGCACAACTAACTACTGTTATCAGTGGCATTGATCCCGTATGAAAACTGCATATAGCACTTCTGAGTGTAATTTGATGTGGTAGGTTTATTACTTTAATAGGCAGGAGAAAATTTTCAAGACCACTCCATGCAAAATTAGCTGGTTTGTTACATTTAATTAATTCAGGTTCATTTGATTTTAGTGCAGCATAAACAGTTAGATGTTGAGAAATGGAGAACATAAAAATAAAATGAAAATAACTTTTTTCTCCAAACCGGATGATTTCAGTTTTGTTTAAAAGACTAAAAATAGCTTCTGCTAAGAATGAGTTGCTAACTAAGCTAAGAGCAAAATATAGGGTCAAAATATTTTAAGAAATATACCTCATGGTCACCTGGTGCAGGAAGTTCAATATTTAGTTTAAAATTCCGACATATGCTTGTTCCACATGAAAGGCCACTGTAAACAGTCCCAATTACTGCTAATTGATTTAAACCTCAGAACTCAGTAGGAAATCACAGATGTTAACTGCTCAGTGATGCACTAAAACTTCCTGAGTTTCTCACAAAAGATTCAGTGTAATTGCAAGATATCTTTTTTGAGGCCCGGGGATTATATAAATCTGTTCCAGTGAGAGCTGTTCCACAGAGAGCATTGATGTTAGGCTTGTAAGGCTGTTAAGGAAAATAACTTTATATTTGTTTCGGGACCTTCACCTTGTAGAAGACTGAAGAAAATGTCTAATGTTTTTGTACTGCAAAGAAGAGAGAAACTCCCCCTTTTTTGGACTCTCCTGAAGGATTTCAGAACCCTTTAAAAAGCAAGCTGGCCGTTTTCTTGAAAAGATGTGGCAGAAAGACTTGAAAAAATCCAGTCAGCAGAAAATAGGTCTCCTGAACTAATACGCAAGACTGAAGCTTAAGCTATAGGACAGAGAATATAGGGAAAAATGTTCTAGAAGTCTTTGATTAAAAAAGCATAAAGGTTGTCTATGGACTATCTGGGAGTCTGAAGTTAAACAATGGACCTAAGTGCATAAGCAGAATGCAATAACCACTTAAATGTAAATGAAGACAAGCTTCAGCAATCAAATTGCTTCTAGAATTAAAATGACCCTGTTCCCCTCCTTACCCGTAGAAACTACCTACAGATGCTGTCTGCTGGCTAATCCTCATCTTCATTTCGTTTTCTGTGGCAGTTATGATGATGTTCTCTCTAGCAGAAGTGATTTTTCTGAAAGTTAAAGAAACAGTTTTTTCTAAAAACCACAGAGCTAGTAATATAAATGCTTTAGTGTCATTAGGAATTCAGTAATATCCCAAGCTGACGGTGAATCTCTCAGCAAGATGAAGTGTTGCAGATCAGTTACTGGCAGGTTTCCCAGCAGGTGAGTCAGGAGCTCAGCTTGTATGGTTTAAAGCCTGAGGGCATCTCTGAGCTGCAGACTATTTTTTGCTGGGGGTCTGGGACCTCCAGGATTGGTGGCTCTGGCACAGTGCAGACTAAGAGCAATAGCTTGCAAAAGAAAGTGATTTGGATAAAACTGTGAATTAGAAACCAGGAGAACTGGGATCTGCTACGTGACTGCCATTTTCCCATGCCTCTGCATGTTGCTTGTAAAATAAAAGAATTATTTATCCCCTGTGAAGCCTTCTGAAATCCCATTAGAAAATGCTGTCTCTAGGGAACACGGTGTTCGCAGTGCCTCTGCAGGTCCCGGGCATGGCTCCCAGCCCAGAAGATGACAGAGGAAGAATCCCTTTCCTAGGGAGTGCTCTTTAGGACAGTAATAGCAGTGCAAAGAGAATGAAAATGGCCATCCCCCTGTGGCTGAGGTTATGTTTATGTCAGTGCAAGCCAGTATGTCTGACAGAGGTATCAGTCCCTGAGTGCACTGGACGAAAATTTATGGCTTAACGGGCAGAACAACCATATGAAAAATGCACTCTGGCCTCAGGTGAAGAGGGCACTGCCCAGTTACGCTGGCACCTACCCACCTGCCCATTCCAGGGCACAAAGCTTACCCTACCTCTCCTTGCCACCCCGTCCTCTCCAAAACCCAACGAGACAGTGACAAAACTTCAGTTAGTGATCATCACCCTAGACCTACAGAGTCGCGTAGGTTGGAGAGCACCTTGGGGGCCGTCCAGCTCCAAGACACCACTTAAGAAGAGGCCAACATCTTCCAGGTCCCTCAGCCTGGCTGGGGGACAGCATTTGTACAGCAGGAACACAAGCAAGGACCATTAGCAATGCCAGTGTCCTCATCCAGCTTGCTCCTCTCCATTTACTCCTTCTTGGCAAGTCTCATGTTTTGGTCAAGGCCCCTGATTTACTTTGCAGCCTTTTCCAGAGGTGTTGCCTGGACTGGAAGACTTCCTCAGCCTCCATCTGTACTGTGCTCCAGTACTGGGGAATGTTTTGTATTGTGTCGCTCTCATATTATAGTTTTAGGTATGCAAATTGAAAGAGATCCAGTGTGTGTTGTCTTCTTATTCATCCTCTTAAAAATACAGATGAGAAACCAAAGATGGACAATATTTACGCTGGGAATAATAGCCCAAGAATCAGGAGGAACATATTTCCCTGTGTTGTTAGGCGTACGTTTTGGAAATGTTATCCTGCTGTTCATTTAATGAGATTGTACTGGGGAAAAAAGGAGAAGGATGCAGGCGTGGTGAATGTGTCTAGCAAATCTTTAAATGCCTGAGTGGTGATGATAATGTAAGCAGGAGTTTATTGTTCTGCATTTTAGAAATACATTTAAAAAACTTCCAATTTTACTAGGCATTTATTTGCATACAGGCAGTTCTGCCTCTCCTTTCTGTAATGTTATTGCGGCTGTAATAGAGATTTTAGAAATCAAATGCATTCCACTCTGTTCCAAGGCTCTGTCTACGCTACTGGGTAATACCTGATTTATGAAAAGAAGGCACTATTTGCCCCACTCTCTGCATATGTGATGGAAAACTACAGTAAATTGAGATTAATATATCAATTCCTTGGGCATGTGGGTGGATATAAGGCAGATGCAGATTTCAGCCTCATAGAGGTTTCTCTTCTCACCTTATGTAAGCTTGAAACATATTACTGGGGTTTTTTCCATCTTTATTTCTCCAGTCTCATGCTGGATGCTGCTAACGAGGTGGTAAGTTCATTGGCCATTGAGCCTTCCTTGAGATTGTTACAATTGCATCTTAGTCCTTTGAACTTGTCTATCATTCCTGCCTTCTTCAAATTAAACAGGGGATGGGAAGGGAGGAGTTAGCCTCTCCTTCTCCACTGAATTGGCTACTGTCATTACACCGCTTTCTTTCGGACTCCCTGCCAGTCCTAACATCTGTTTTTTAGAAATGACTTTTCAGTCAGTATCCTTTCACTAACTGGAGGTATAGCTCTTAGAAGAAACTCAGATCCCATTATTTTTGTAAGTTACATGTAAATTTTAATTTGAAGGTGGCAGCTGAGGTCACATTCTCTCCCCACATCCCCCCCTTCCCCAGCCCCCACCATCTGTATTGGAGGTATTGTGATGGTCTCTATGGAAAATCCTTGGCATTCTGGATTTAAATTGGTGTATGAGACGGGAAAGCTTTTGTTCTCCATACGTTCCCATCTACTGTGAAAGAAGCAATACTTGATGCTGACCAGCACCCTAAGAGATGCCTCTTTTCTCAGTCTATTTTTGGTTACTAGACAGTAATGGATATAATTTTATTAGCCATTGCGCTTTAATTCAAGCACTCATTACCTGATTTGAAATGTTACTGTGTGGTTTCTGAAACAGCTATTTTTATCAAATCATATTTAAGCATTGGAAATAGAGCTGAACAAGCTGCAAAGAGAATGTTATGTTGCTAAGAAGTGTGTTGATGGAAGATAATGTCTCGTAGAAAACTGGATAGACTAAAAAATAACCTTGCTACATCTGGATACTGTTTTTTTCATGGCATTAGATAGCTATTATAGAACTGTATGTTGTCTTTCCTGCTGCGAAACAAGAGGTGAGAGAAACAAATTTTTAGCCATTTTTACATTTCATTAACAAATACTCTTACTTGAAAATGCACTTCTCTAGATCTTGGCAGTATTGAGATGCCTGTAGACAGGAGCATAAGTCTCCTTTCAGTGATTTGAGGGGCTGGATATTAAACCCACAAAATTCTGAATGTCCCTGGCCATATACTGTAAAATGAGAGCACTAGTAATGTTATTGGTCAAATATCCTAGGTGAGACCCATACAATCACATGGTCGCGTACCAAACTTCAGCCTCCTATTGTCAGACTTGTTTATTGTCTTCCAGATGAGCCCAATACTCAAGAAAAAGTAATATCTAGCTTATTTTCAGCCTGTTGTAGTTCCTTAGGCCTTGCAACAATAAAGGAATATTATTCTGAACCCTGAGAATAATTTTAATCTACCCTTAAGATACCAGCGTCTGAAAGTAATCACGTAAACATTATTATACACCTTTCTTTCTTCCAAATTACTTGCAAGGAATACAGTTATCGCAAGCAGGGAGTGAGCGCCGGGGTGTTCACGTCCCCTGGTGCACGACCCCGGGGGGGCCAGCGCCGTGCCCTGGGTGCTGCTGCCTGCTGCTTGAGGGGGGAACACGGCATGCGAGGAGCACGCCCATGGATGCTGCTCTTCTGAGGACATTTCTAATATTAGATTTGTGTTATTGATCTCTGCTCTCCCTGGAGCCAGGAAAAAAACCTACTGAAAGAAGCCTATGAGGAAAGTAAGGCGAAATGTAAAGAACTGACTTGTTTGTTGTTAAAGAGCGTTGCAAAATGCTTGCTGTGTAGCTTAGATCATCCACGGGACAGTGGTGAAAATCACACCAGCCTGGGTCTTATGCAGCATTTATGTCTCTGTTTTGCTCTTAAAATGGGCAAATTGGGGTTATAGAGAAATATATGTGATTCTGAGGCATTGTGCTAACTGAATTTCTCCCCAGATGCATACAAGTATAATGGAACAGATCCCTCAGGCAAACTTGCATCATCCAGTGATGAAAAGGCCAAGGAAAGTTCAGATACGTGCTACCAATCCAAAAGCAGAAGTCCATAAAAGGCCACTGAAGGCAGAAATGGTGTTTACTTAAAACACTGTAATTAAACTTTAAAAGTTAAGTTTTAGGCTCGGGTAACTAGTTGTTGCCACCAGCCCTGCATCAGCGCACCGCCACACGTAACAGCATGCTCAAGCAAGTGTGCAATAAAACCACAATGGAAGTTTGGAAGACCTCCACCTGATCTGTGTAGTTCAGTGCTTCCAGCCTTGAGGCCACAGCGTGAGGATGCAGAGGACATCGTGGCTCATGTTTCTGTCCAGGCTGTTAGGTCCCTGCTGTCGTTGCTGATCACATACAGACAGGGCTGCATGCAATACTGATACTATGTAATGTACATCAGAAATCTTGGTTGTTTTAGTGCTAGTAAATCAGAAACCTCTTTAACTTTTGACTAAGCCTTGGTTGGTGTTGATATAATTAGCCTGGAGTCAACAGACAACACCCTCTCTAAAGAGTTCAGGCATAAGTGAATTAACCTTTCCAGGACTGCAAAGGGACTTGATTGGACTTTGGGTCCAAGGCTGTGGTTGCATGGCATGGGCTCCTGATACTGGACCCAAACTGATGCAGCGGGTTGACATGGTATGAACTCACCCTCTGGTTTCAGATTTGTTCCAGAAAATTTGAATGGGTTAACTTTGTACTGAGAAGCTTTACACAAGATCACGTTTCAGCTGTCTTCTCTAGCCAGTGCTCCTGATTGCATAAAGCTGGAATAAATTCCCCAACGGTTGTGGAGGTTATTCAACAGGAATACGACCACCTGCCTATGCCTGCTCTGGATCGTATTTGTACTGCTGAGTAACCTGATAGCACATTGATAAGCACTAGTGATCATGGGACCATAGTCTCAGAGTTATGAGCCTGAGGTTAAAAAACATCTCAAAATGGTTAAGTTTTCCCCTTAGCAGTAGCTTTACTACCTATTATTTCAGATATCCACTTGCAAAAGGGCAATGGGTGAGGGTGAGCACTAAAAACTAAAGGAAAGGAATCATCCCAGCTTTCTGCTGCATGACTGTCTTGTATATTTGTGAGAAAATGATGCCTTGTACCTTCCTCTCTTCTCCCTAATCCAGAGCTGAATCATTAAACCTCTGCTAATAAACTCCATTTGGGCTGTCTGTGCAATTTCTTATACATTTAACAAAGGAATAAATTCAATCAAGCATCCACGGGTTAGCTGACCAACGTCAGCATCAAGCAAAAGGAAGCAACAGTGTTCTGCCCAAAAGCAACGATGGATTTTAAGCCATTGTTGAAAGTGCAGTATTTTACAGTGCTCTTTTATCTGTCCTCTACCAAAGACGTCTTTAACAAGAGCTGTAAAGACACTTGTCACAGTTCTGCTGTCTGTTACCTGCCTCCAATTCTTACAGAGCACTGAAATTTATAATGCTACATTAAGCTTGATTCATTACCACTCTCCTTATTTCTCTCACAGCAGTCCTGTTTATGTCAACAAAACTCCATGAAAAGCATTGCCTGTTACCCCGAGGGGGACTGATAGCTGTGTTCTTTGTACCACAGCCCTGTTTTTCTAAATAAGATTTTATCTACAGCTATTGAAGCTTTTTTTCTCCTTCTTTATGCTGATTTAAGTTTAAAATTGTAATAAGAGCTTTCCAGTAGCTTTTTTCTGTTAGGATTGTTACTAGGACAAAGATAAAATATTCGTGGGTCTTTTTCTAATGAATATTCCAAGTTTGCAAATCTTTATGACGTGCTTTACCTAATACCAAGGGAAGGAAAAGGAACACCAGACAACGTGATGCTGCAAAGCTCCATTTAATTTAGCAGGGCCAAGCAAGGAATAGGCTCTGCCAGAAGCAGCTTTGCACGCAGTCTCACCCCCACCCCCCATCAGCTGAGACCTGCCCCCCTCATCTCTCCAGTGAGTTGGTGATGCCTACTTCAGCTGGTCCTAGGGGCGAGCTCTGGGCAGTGGGCATGCTCCAGTGCATGACGGTGCCGGCTTGGATGCTACATGTTGTCGGACATCCATGTGACAGTGTTGTCCTTATCACCAGCTCTAAGGGTCATTATATCCATGTGTCAGCACTGGCCACCAGTCCATCTGGCCACGATGACATCCCGCTACACCTCTCTGATAGTTTCAGGTATGCTTTTCCATCAGGCATGTCTACACCTCTCCGATGGTTTCAGGTATGGTCTCCTGTCAGGCATTGGTCCATGGCTCACATAAGGCTCATGCCATGGTTTCCATTGCCCTGTTGGCTGCAGCTCACCACACTCAGCCTGTTTGTGCCATGACCAGCTCTTGACCCAGGTGAGACTGAGATACTCCCATGTCACCAACAACTGTGGAGGAGAACTTCCTGCAGTTAAACTTTGCATCTTTTGGGACTCTGCGCCTAAATCTCTCTTTTTTTGATTATATACAAAACCGATGAAACACACACATATATATGTATGTGTTATTACTGCTGTTGTATTACAAAAGACCAGACCAGAAGACTCACTAATAATGACGACAAGTAAATAACTCCTTTTTTTGCTCTGACACATTGATATTTCATTTAATTCCTGTTCATGTTTCACTTGTCTCAGTTGCAGGGCCCCCTTCTGCTCACCTGGATGAGTGCAAGGGTCTCACCGTTTCTGGAGCAAGGACCCATACTCCAGCTACCATCCTGGACAGACTTTGACTCAGTTGTCCAGGTGGAGGCCAGGACATGCGTGGCCACCGGGGTCCTCATGGACATGTCCCTGACATCCACCAAAAGTCCTTCTAAACTCAGAGACTTGTGATGGCCAGTCCTGGGAGTTCAAAAGACTGGTTTGTCCGTTGGCCTAAAAGAGAAAGCACATGAATTATGTTTGTGTAAAAATATATAAAAATAGAAACATCTGAGGAAGAGCTTCAGAAACAAATCTCTTTTCTCTAGTATGTTTGAGGAGCAGCTGGCTGCAAATGATAATTGTCCTCTATTTAGGAACAATAAATTAAAGCGGAGTGAAATAAAGGGAGTGATATTCCCAAAGACCTAGCTGATAAATTATAAGGGCTTGTAACCACTGTAATTAAATGTATATTAGAAATCTATAACTACACTATGAAGCTGATTTAAAATGACAGTTACTTTCTTGTGTCATGTACTTCTTCCTAATGATGACTTGTATTTGACAAAGTTGAATTAACAATATTTGTATTAAAATGTACTCAGTGCATGTTTGCTGCACAAACCTGTCAGATTTGGAAATTACATCCTTTTCAAGAATATCTCCAGACCTTAAAAAGACACTGGGTCTTCTGAATTAGGAAAATACTGAGCAAATTCATATATTACATTGTAAAAATCTGCCAATGCAGGATTGTCCACAGCAGAAGCAGATAAGGAAGTACAAATTTTAGCAATCCTTCTGTGCTTGCAATGTTAAAGAGCAACTTCCTGAGTTTCAGAGCAAAGGTGATCATATTCCCTTTAAGGAGTCACTGCCTGTCACATGGCACGCTCCCTTCAAAATCTTATTACATAGCAAAACCTTGTTTCCCTTAATGAGATTCCTAATTAATTGTAGAGTACCGTATTGAATTAAAACCTACAATTTTTTAGAACTAAGGGTCCCAAACTGGAGATCTAGAAGCCCAGGTCCCCAAGAACAGCAGCAGTGCCTGAAAGTGCAGCAGTAGAATTTCTTGCATGTGAAAACTAGTCTTAAATCTTTCAATAAATGATTCCCATTAGCAGTTGTTCAATGGTTAATTATGTCCCACTGTAGGTTTCTCCTGTTTCTGCGTGCGTGTGTGTGGAAGGCGCCTGCCTTCCTCTCTGCTTCAGAGATACCTGGAGAAGGTTGGGTAGGACAGTAAGATAGATAACGCTGTCTTCCCAGTGCCCTGTGTCTCACCTGCGTGTGTCCCCTGGCATCTGCCTGGTTCTGATATGGAGGAGAAGTGGAGAAGTTACACTGTGAACACCCTGAGAGCCAAATTAGCCCTCATACCTGAAATAACTCAACATGCATCGCTGAATTCATATATGTCATAACAGCTGACTGCAGCTGCTAAGGAGTCTAGCCTGTCCCTTATTCTCTCATTTGCGATGTGCTATAAATTGTCTTTTTTTGCCTGAAAATAGATGATGTACTTCAAATGTGAATTTGGAATGCAGGTACTTTCTAGGCTTGCAGCTTTTAATTGCTCAAAATGTGGTACTATGCTGCGTGATAGGAAAAGAACAACGGGCTCTGTCTTACCTAAGTCCGAATTTTTTTCAATGCTTGGATCAGAAGGAATGTGCTGGGATAATAAGTGCTATGCACTAGTTGGAAATAAGGGCCAGTTTAGTGCTCTGAGGATAAAAGCTAAGTAAGAATAATGCAGTGCACTTCTGGAGGCCTTCCAGCAACTGGCCAAAAGAGAACTGAATCAGTATTTCAGCTGTGAAAATGAAGAAGGTTTTTAATCACTAATGCCCAAATCCTGCTCAAGTGCTTTGCTTAATAACAACCGTGTTAAAACTTAAAACACATCTAAATGGATTGCTGAAATGATTGACTGAACTGGAATAAGAGGAGGCCAGAGGTCAGGTGGGGCTTGAGTCTCGTTTCTGAAATTTTGGGCTTGATGGAAAGCCTCTTGGGTCTGAGAGACTTCGAACACAAACATCCAAAAAAAATCTTTTTGCAGAGGCTTAGCCATGGCTAAGGGCCAAACTCCCACCCAGCTGCTCACTTCACCCCCTCCAGTGGGGTGGGGGAAGAAAACAGGAAAAAAACATGAACAAGAGAGCTCATGGGTTGAGATGGGAGATTGCCTACCAATTACTGTTTGGGGCAAAACGGGCTTGACTTGGGGAAAATTAGTTTTAATTTATTGCAAATTAAAATAGATTGGTGAGAAAAAAACCTGACAAACATTAAAACAACACCTTTCCTCCCTCTTTTCCATGCTTAACTTCACTGCTTCACTCCTGATCCTCTACCCCACCAAGCAACTCAGGGGGATGGGAATGAGGGGTTGTGGTCAGTCCATAACCGCTCCTCTCTGATGCTCCTTCCACTGGCTGGAAATGTCTGTGCCTGTCATGGGGCAGCCCCAGGCCATTTCTCACATGGGCCACCCCTGAAGCCCCCCAGTGCCTTGACACCTGCACCCAATATAATTCCTTTGCAGTGAAAGGGCAATTTTTGTGCTTTATTGAACTGAGACCAAGGCCAGAAGTCAGCGCTCATTTTAGTCTCTCGTCTTATGCCGGATGGTCACCCAGAAAATTAGTGGAAATCCCTGGAAAATGAAAGGCTCGCTGTGCATGGTTAGATAGGATCAGAAATGCCAGCAAATTTCTGATGTCTTACTTCATGACAGAGGAAAATAATTAATAATGAAACACATATGAAGATGCCAGTGGATATGAAAGAAATGTAAACATGAATATACGCAAGCCAGCAAGGGCAAGGGTGAAGGTGCAGTACAGTTAGCAAATGGGAATTTCATGTGAGAAATGGGACAAAGAACTTTTGTGATTGCCTTCTTTCAACTAGCCTGTATATGACACCTCAATGTGCTGGCATTTCTGCATAACATTTTGTCAGATAGTTGCATATTGCAAGTACTAAGTATATTTACTCCAATTACATAATTATATACCGTTATGCAAGTCAAATAACTGCATTAGAATTGACAAAATTCTATATATGTGCTCTCTTTCTAATGTGATGCTATCAGAATAACCTAAACACCTACTGAAATACAGAAATAGGAATATTTTCCTTCATGTATCCATACACTTCTTTATTTAAATCACTGTTAATTATGTATATGTATGTAATTCCCTTATTGCTGTGAACAAACAGGAAGAGCTCTGTTCATTTTTTCAGGAAAAAATAAAAAGAAAAATAGCCATCAAACCAAAGTGTTTATAGTATTTTCATACAGATGAATAAAAAAAATATTAGCAAGCATCTGTGAAGATTTATATTTGATGTTTCTCATTTAAACTTGTAATTTTAAAATACGAAGATTCCTAGAGGTGCAATGGTACAGGTACAACCTAATGTTCTTTTCATTCTTTCCACCATTTCAGCACAAATGATGACTGTACTAAGGGCACAGATGACTCTGAAGACACACAGTCTTTCTCTCTCTCTCTTTGGGGAGAAGTTTTAATAAAATCTGGATAAATCTGGGAATGGATGAGGAGTGGGGGCAGGGAGAGAACTGTTTTCCTTCCCTTTCTTAAGACTTGTTCGTGAAACAAATCTGCGCTCTTGCTCTTCAGGAGCAGGTCTAAAAGCAAGTCCAGAGGGGGGCCATTCCAGTTTTCCAGTTTCTGCCCTGCAACAGAAGGGATGGCAGCAGCCACTGCGAAGAGCAAGACCTAAAGCCCCTGTGACAAGGTAGGGAGTGGGATGTCCTCTGCTCCTGCTGGAGAGGGACGAAGAGCAGTACACAGGTAGGCACATAGCGCAATGGGAAATGCAGCACATAATTTTCAGGCAAGCAGGTGAGGTCAAGACGATTCCTTGGAGGTGCCTGTCCCAGGCCACTGGTTTCAGGTCACAGGAGTCCTGTCTGAATGAGGAACTTGGAATTTGACCCAAAGCAGATGAGCCTGATGCCGAGCCAGTCCACAAAACACCAAAACAGTCTTTATTACAACCACTCCAAAGTGGTTTAATGGTGAAAATGAGCTTGGAAAATGTGAAACTGGAGGGGAAAGGGAAAAGGTGAGGGGAGGACTGTGCCTTCTGCACTTGTTGGATTTGATCAGAGGAGATGCAGCTGGTGGAGCTGCAGCGAGTGGTCACCAAGAGGCAGAAAGCAGAGCACAGGAAGCCTTCTGCACTGACATCGACGTTTAACAAGCAGGCAAGACTGGTAACACAGCCTCCAAACTGACAAGAAGTACCTTTTACCCCATAACATATTTAAAGACTAAGCTGCTAAAAATACAAATTTCCATGTCTGCGAAATTCAGGGGAAAATCAATTCAGACGTCACTTCAGTGGGGGTGATTATTAACGTGGACATTAATATTATTTTTAAACTTTAATAGTCAAAGCATAACCTAAAATGTCCTTAATTTCCTCTCAAATAGCTTGCAGGCAGTAACGTGTACTACTAATTATATTCTCTGTGTAGACTGTTGGGGTATTTTTCTAAACACCTTGGTGTAATAGCAAAACTGCAGGTCTAAAGAGCTGTGTGGACAGTTTGCTACAGGCTCGCCTGTTCACCTCCAGTGGACAGGGTTTTTCTGAAAATTGAAAGCAGAAATCAAAGAATGATGAGATCAGCTGGAGATCGGAGAACAAGTGGGACGGTCAAAGGCGATATAAGCACAGCACAGGAGCAAGGCGATTTCCTCACCTGCATTTTCACCAGAAGATGCCAGAAAGAGGCCTGCCTTCTTTCCTTATGGAAAGAAGAACCAACTCACTGTTAGAGATTAAAGATGCCAAGAGAAGGTGTGCTTGTCAAACCATTGAATTTGACATACACTTTCTCTCCATTTTCTAGACGGTGCTAATCCAGGCCTTAAAAGCCTTCCTAGCAAGTTGGTAGAGACTTCAATATTACATCCCAGGGGACTAGCAAATGTCAAATACTTATTCATTGAAAAAAAGAGCCCAAACAAAAAACACCAATAGCAATGGCTTTGGTAATTATGGACCAGTAATTCTTTCTTTAGGAAATTATAAAAAATGTTTGAAACAAGGAGAAATTTCACATATCACTCTTTAAACAAAAAAATTTCCTATGTAAAATGGGAGAGTGCCAGCTGTCAAAGGAGTACTTTCAAAAGGCCTGAGACAGAGCCACGTACCAAGCAAGACACATAGAAGAGCAGTGCACAGTTTTGCATGCCTCTACCAGCCAATTTCTCTTTAAACACAGAATTAGTGGAATAAGTTTGTGAGGAGTGCAGGATAGGGAGGATGACCCTGCCCAGCCATCATTTCTTTCTGTGCAAGGCCATACCCACGCATCAGTGCTTTTCCTCCTTTACACATTGCTCCCAGAGAGGGATAAGGACAGACACCAGCAGTGCAAATTCATCAGCGTTTCTGCATGTGGAAAGAGGAAGGCATCTCTGAGGAGTCATTCAGAGTCCGAACAAGTGCTGAGCCAGCACCTTGATCTGGGTACCTTACCCTCTCCTTGATACTAACTGCAGAAACTGTCTGAGTTACCTTTAATAAATGGGTCTTAAGAACTTTTTATGTGGCAGAAAGAAAAATATAGATAATATCTTGACTGCTTCAAGAAAATACAATGGACCTAACTTCTTTTAAAGGCTATGTGTCCTGAATTTACTTTCCCATATATGATCAAAGTACTGTAAATAAAGATACTTCTAATAGTGGAACAAAGGAAGAACAGAATAACTCTGCTTCACAACCATTTATTATCTGCATAATTAAATCAAGGCTATGGATGGAATTTCATTGAAAAAGACATCTTATTGGAATGTGCAATTAGAAAGGAATGTAAAACAACCCCAAACCTAAGTACAGTTCTGTCTCCTGTTTAGGAGATGGCTGATTAAATCTTGCTTTAAAAACCTTGCTTTTTCCCAGGTCAGTCTGATAACTTTGACTAAATGTAGTTCAAACTTTTTACGGTAATTGTGAAAGAAACCAATGGAAAATTAAAGCTTAGGTTGTGTTTGCCAATGTCCACATCGTGAGCTATTCTGTTTGCCACCACCACCTCTATACTTCTTACCTATACTCCTACCTATATGTATCTACTATTGCAATAATGCGAGAGAGAAGAAACCAGTTTCAATAAATGCATCTCTATTATAACACATATAAAACACCCCTCCCCCCCCCAAAAAAAAAAAACCCAAAACAAAACAAAAGCTGTCCCTCAAACACCTGGAAAATCTTAAGAACTTCCCACATTTAAAAGTACTCTGCTCAGAGAATTGCATTATAAGAGCCAAATTTCACTTATCAAGCAGTATTTTTTCACTTTCTGTTTTGAAGAGTGGCTCATGTTGATCCATGCTATCAAATCATTGCCATGCTTTAATCCCATTAGTGCATGTCAGCTCTCATGGCTAAAGGACACTTACTTTTGTTTCTGCAACATCTAGACATGGCTCATAAGGGAGAGTGACTTGCCTAATCTGTGAGGAGCATCAAGATGCCTGGATGGAGCTTGGTGGGGAGGAGCAGAGAGAAGGGCAAGGGAGCCTCTGCTGGTGGAGCAGTTCCTAGAAGTGTTTCCCCTCATCACAAAATTCTCATTCTCTGCACAAAGAAGATGCAGTCAATTCAAAGCAGGTTAGACAAGTAATCTTTGCAGTTTTATTAAAATGGAACGTCCCCTAACTTTGTGAAAACTACTTTACTTACAAATCTCTAACTAAGATTCCTTGGATTTTATGAGATCAGTTTCAACCGTGTTTAATTTTTAAGAGTTAATACATAAAGTAGCTTTGAGAAAAAACTGTTCTAAAAACCAAAGTTCTTGTAAGTGTTTACTGTATGCTATGGGAATTTTTTTCTTGGGGCAGCACATTACACCAGTGGGTTGGTTAATTGTTTAGATTCTGCTGATAAACAAAAATTTTGTATAAGTAACTCCTATCCGTTTTTGCTGCATGATTAAAATTCAACCCTCTTCCTATAGTGGAAGGCTGTATTACAAGAGATATTAATTTAAAAATAATAAAGAAAATCTTTTACTAATCCAAACATGGAATATATTTCTATTCTTATGTTCATTTAGGGTGTATACGAGTGCTTTGGTGTATGCACAGCAATTATTCTGGTGTATGTACTGCTTTTTCATTTAACGTGTGTGAAAATACCTTCATGATGAACTTCTATACCATGACTGTGGCATGTCAGTAATATATTAACACTATTTCTAGTAATCCCTGTCGATATCATAGACCATCTGCTAAAGACCTTTATCACCATTCCAGGGTCCAGACTGCTTTAACTGCACAGTGAGAATTGTGTGTATTTGGGAAATAGGTGTTTGTGCTCCTGGGGATTCCCTTTCAGTAAACCGTGACCCAAAGCCCTGTTGCAAAGTGAGGGAGATTTGTATGATTAGGGTTCAGCTGCAGGCTTTCCATTTCCACATACATTTGAGATAGCTTTCCCACCCATCACAATAAACTTCATGAAGATTAGCTTTTCCCTCCTTTTAAAAACACTTTGCAAATGTCAGAGCTCTGTTCCCATGCCATCCTGCCAGGGACGTTCCTCTCCCCCAGAGATCTGTAGACTTTGACTCCTGTTTGGCAGCATCGAGGGCCTGTCATGCACTTGGGGTCTGGAGCTGATGCGCTGTGAACCACACCAGCCTGAGCTCAGACTGGGTAGTAAAGGCAAGAGCGAAACTTATCTTCCTTTCCCAGTTTCTGAGTCAGTTCTGGTCCACTTGCTCCTTCCCCACTCGCGCAGATCCTTTTTTTCCACTTCAAATGCTAGGCCATGGATTACTGCAATTTAATAAGGGAAAAGTAGAAAAAAAACCCCAAAACCAAAACCACACCAGCTTTTGCTTGAGAAATTGCTTTGACCCAAAATCCAAGGAAGGCATTGATTTTACTGGGCTCTGGAATGGTGGCTCAAACCTCATTTCAGCAGGATTGCAAATGTGCCTTCCTGTGTGCCTCGTTGAAGTCACAAGCCAGAGGAGCTTTCTGAATCCAGGCTTAAATTAATATGGCAGGCAAGAAAGTGAAAGGGCTAAATAAAGTCAGCCTTGCCTTTCATGGGTGCCACAAAGAACTGCTTTCCAGTAAACCTAAGTGAAGACAGACCTTCTTCATGCAGGTCGTGGGTGATTCCTAGAGCACCAAATAGATGCTAACGCAAAATGATCTTTCCAGGCTCTCATGTAACGTTGACAGTATAGAAAGGTTTGTCATTTCGTGTTTTCAGCTTGAAGAAAGCTTCCCCTTCAGCACAAACATAATAGAAGATAAATGATGGGTTTATTACTCAGCATTTACATTGGGTTATGATTCCTGTTCATTAGCATGATTATACTTGTTATATGTTCAGCGATCATCAGTGTTTGTTTTCTCATGCACCTAAAACATCAGAATGATGTTTAGGTGTTGCATCCTAAATATCAAATTACTTAGATCTTCAGTTCTTACAGAAAATTGTCACTTTCTTGATCTAATAAGTACTTAATATTTTTACAAGTTTGAAAAAGCACAGTGTAGAATGTTAGATTTACGAGCATGGGTATATGGTATTTAAAGCAGAAACATTTATAAAAGTAGAACATGTGGGAATCAGCAAGTAACAGCTATTTCACTTGGTGCAGTTTGTTTATTTTTACAACATTTTTCAGTCCAGTCTCTTTCCTGAGTAATCTCAAGGTCACCACCTCACAACTTTGAGCAGCAGGTCATTTAACCTGCTTACTGCTATCAGAGATGAAAAGTGATTTTTTTAATGCTTACTTCAAATTTGGTTTTCTTTAGCTTCCATTTGTGTTCTCCTTATCCAATCTCCTGCACTGAAGCTAAAAAAGAAGCTTCTGTTATCTCAGTTATTTATGATTTTGGTCACTTCTATTAAATCCCTACTTACGAACATAGTTTTCTAACTTGTTCTCATAACTTATTTCTTTTAATCTTAGGATTACTACTGCCCTTCTTCATTCCTTTCTGATTTTTTTTCCAAGAACTGCATTTGCAGTGGTTTCTTGTGGGAGTTTTTTAATTCAGGGTTGGGTTGGTTTCTTTTCTTTTTTT